>CAUYRH010157894.1:0-13351 GCA_963574655.1 Perodicticus potto | reverse complement strand
CAATGTCTTTATATAGTGATTAAGAAAATGCTATGAAGGCTATCTCTCACAGTACGATCAAAATGTTTCTGATTGTATATGAAGCACATTCTGCCCTATGATTGCACCAGTGTACACAATTATGATTTAATAAAATTATTATAAAAAAATAAATAAAAAATAAAAATGCTTTTAAGGGAGTCCTTCCCATAGGTACATAGTCCTACAGTCAGCTGATTGCAGCTATGTGAGGAAGCATACAGCTTGACTCCCACCCGTGTTCATAGCCTAGGACGGAGGCAGGCAGCCTGTGGCGCAGCCATCTGCCGCATCTGGTACCTCTGAATTCCGATCTGGCCTGGCAGCTGAGGCCTTGGCTCAGCCCCACCTGGGCCACTTTCTCTTACCCTCTGGTCCTCAGATTAAGGTCTCTTCCTGCTTCAATATAATATAAAGTAGTCTCTTTTCAAAAGCCAAGATTGTACAACTGCACTCATTTTTTCCCCGTCCTTCTCCATGGGGCTGTGTGTGGATTTCCTCATCTAATGTGCAGCTCAGGGCTTTCCTACTCTTCAACACACTCAGGGCTCTAGGCTGGGGCAATCTGCCAGCCGGTAGTCCAAGGCTCTGAGTTTCTCCTGAAGTTGATGATTCCTCTGTGGACCATGCCAGTTTACCATTTCCTGATTTTCTGGAATTTTAGAATATCTTTCTATCATGGTTTCCATCACTTGCACCCCACTGAATAGCCCAACTTTATTGGCAGATGGAGGTCCAAGATGTCAGTTCCCTTTGTCACATTGTTCTAATGCTCAGAGAATAGTAATAACAATGATAGCAATATGAGAGCTGACATTTACTAAGTGCCAGGCAAGTAACTAAGAACATTGTGTACATTATCTCAGTGATTTTTCACAGAGAACATGAGGTGCAGAGAGATTAAGAAACTCTTACAAGACCACAAAACTAGTAAATGAGAAAGCTAGAATCCTAAATCAAGTCTGTCTGACTCTAAATTTTTAAATACAAATAGTATAGTTGTACAATGCAAGAAAAAAGTTAAAAGAAAAACTTGCCCCTGGTCTCTATTCAATCCTCAAAAGAGAACATCACACAGTTTTGATATATAAGGAATGATTAAATCCTCAGGGGCTTTCTTCATCACTAGGCTAACTGGCCTTCCAGAAATTAGTTGCTCAACCCCACAAGTCAACAGCAAGATATGTGCTCTATGATCCTTTATGTCATGCCACACTAAAATTACCTGTTTCTATTTCTGAATTCCAGACACGATTCTTCACTGTCCAACGTGAGTATCCATATGAACAGCAACTGGCTTATAAAGACACACCTTTATTTAGCCCAGTGCTATGACATGCTCTATGGAATTTGCAGGCTAATTGTTCACTCCCTGAATCCAGAAAAGGGTTAGGAATTATCTAAATGCCTCTCACAACAACAAAGTATAACCTTAATCAGAGAAGTCAACTTTCCCCACAAGCAGCAGTGTAGATGCTTCTTGTAACAGGAGACAAAAAGAATCTCAGATATGAGACAAGAAGGACAACTTGAATTTAAAGCAAGTCTACCTGATGCCAGAAATTTGCCAGGTCTCCATGTGGGGCTGAACCTCACTTACCAGGCTCTAGGCAGCAAAGGCTTCCTCTAAAACAGTAGTTCTCAACCTGTGTGTCACGACCCACAGGAACTGTATTAAAGGGCCATGGCAATAGGAAGGTTGAGAACCACGGCTCTAGAACATAGGAAGGCAGGCCCTGCATCAGAAGACTGATATGTTTTTAATCCTGTATGCCTATCATTTAAAAGGGGTGTCAAGTCCCACCATCACTAAACTGGGAGATTCCAAAGCTTCTCCAAGGCCTATAGGCTGAAATGAGACTTAGCTCACAAGTTCAGAGATATTTCTAAAGTAAAAGGGTCAAAAAGAGCTTCTGCCTCCTAAGTGTTCCCATCGAATGAATGCCAAATTAAAAATAGGAACTGAAATGACTGATGCTCTGCTCCTTCTTCAAATGGATATGCCCTTTATAAATGCTTCATCAGTTCATAGACTGATGGTGGGTTTAGTCCAATTCACCCTACCCATCCTTCCCCCACTGTAATATGTTACAAATAAAAGAACAAACCCTCTGAGGAATTAAATTACCTCCTCACTACCATGTGGCTTAATCAAGCTCTCAGTTGAGGCTGAAATGGGGTCTCTTATTTCTCAATCCTTCCTTTGCATAACGAACCTGCTTTCAACATGAGTATCCAACTCAGAAGGAAGTGGATTGAAAACTGCAACCTGCTGAAATAGAAAGTAATCAATCATCTGGAGAGAGGGTCTGTTCAGGGTCCCTAAGCAAGACTTTTCCTCTCAACTCTAGGCCCATATGCCACTTGCCTTTGCCAGGGCAGCTCCTGGACTGCTGGGTGTCCTTCTGCTTAGGACATAGAGCAAACTAGGTCACATGTAGTATTCGGCAACCTTTCTGAAGCTTTGAAGGTCACTTCAGTGCTCAGCATTTTTGCATCTTTTCAAATAAATAATGAAAATGGAGATTTCTCAATATGGCATAGCTGGGCTAACTCCCTGGGAGCTGCATTCTCACTGTACCACGTATTGCCAGCATATGTTTCTCCTTGTACGGTGGATGCCAGATTGATATCACATTAGGGAATAAATTTTCATAAAAAATTAAGGACATCAAGCAATAACTTGTTAGAAAAATATACTAGGGAAAAATAAGAGCAAACAAAATTCCTATTCACAATAACAACACAAAATATGGAGATTTAAGGGGTACAATTAACGAGATAAGGTCTTTAAAACTGCTAAAGTGAACCTCAAAATATTACCAGGTGATCAGCATGAAGATTGAACTACATCCTACTGATGAATGGGAAAGGGAAAATATCGTACAAAAGCCAATTCTGACAAGATTCTTTAACATATGTTTAAGAGAATGCTAAACAATGGCTAGGCTCAGTAGCTCACACCTCTATAACAACCCTATTATTTTTGGAGACAGAGGTAAGAGGATCACTTGAGTCCAGGAATGTAAAAATTCCAAACAAATTCTGATGCTATCTGTGATAGGCAGATTGATGGTCTCCCAAGTATTACCACGTCTTAATCTCCAGATCCTGTGAGTATATTAAGTGACAAAAGAGACTTTGCTTATATGATCAAGCCCCCTTACATAGAGGGTTATCTGCGATTATTCAGAGGAGCCTAATCTGACATATAGGATTTGACGTCAGAGAATCTTTCCTGAATATGCTCAGAGAGAAAAGGGGTTGGAGAAATGCAATATGGCTGCCTTGGCAGATGGAGGAAGAGGCCCATAAGCCAAGGACTGTGGACAGCCTCTAGAAGCTGGAAAGAGCAAGAAAATGGGTTCTCCCATAGATCCTCCACAAAAGAACACTGGCATCTTGATATTGATCCAGTGAGACCAATGTCAGATTTCTAATCTATAGAATAGTAAAGTAAAAACCTTTATGTTTTGTGCTGTTTTAAGCCACTAAGTTTGTAGTATGATTTTATAGCAGGAAAAGAAAATTAATATACTATTTTTTAAACCTGACCAAATTATGAACTTGTCAAATTTTACAAAATTAGCCAAAGAACATGAAGAGAGGCAAGAATAATTTTCAAATATTTAAAAAGTTCTCAGTTTGAAAAGTATCAAAGGAGAACATCCTACTAGGTACTAAAACTCATCTGACACCGTTAAAATATGTGAAAACAAATGAATACACTAGAAATAGATTCCATCGCTAAACAGGTTTAGGATTTAGTCTTTAGAGGAAATATCACTAAATGAAAGGGGAAGGAAAATTTAAAAAACAGTTTGAGGATGTCTGATTAGTAACTTTTTTTTTTTGAGACAAAATCTCACTCTGTCACCCTGGGTAGAGTGCCGTGGTGTCATCAAGGCTCATGATAACCTCAGTCTCTTGGACTCAAGTGATCCTCTTGCTGCAACCTCTCAAGTAACTAGAACTACAGGTGCTCGACAAGACTCCTGGCTTGATTAGCAAATTTAAAACAGAATTAGTTTGTCCTCAGCTTATACTATAAATTACAATAAATTTAGATCGCCCAAAATGTATTCAAAATGTGGCAAAAAATCAAATTAAACATGTTTAAATGTTGGCAGAAATTAAAATATTCTAAGCTTTAATTTATGAGAAAAAATTCAGATTTAATGCTATAAAAGATATGTTTTCTAACTCCTAAAATCATATCAAGAAAATTTAGAGAAAAATAAGGAATTAAACTGTTAAAAGCATGATAAAGGGTTAACATTTATATTTTACAAAATGTGCGAATACCATATCAAAATAAGATGCTTAATAAAAAATAAGCAAAGAACATGATCTGATTATCTATGCAAGAGGAATTGAGCTCAGTAAACAGATATATGCAAGAATGTTCCACCTTGCTGTTATCAAAGAAAAACAAATTAAAATATTCATTAAGTACCATTTTACACCTATTATATTAGCAAAAATAATGATAGTATTCAAGGCTAACCAGGTTCTGATTAAGTTTGCACATTTATATACTGTTGACTACAATTTAAACAGGTGATGTTTATAAAGTGATTTATCTATACATATAAAAGGCCATGAAATATTAATTTTCTTAGATCCAGTAATTCCATCACTGGGAATTTATTCTAAAGAAATAACTCAAAAGAGGGGGAAATGTCCATGTATGGAGATAATCACTTACAATAATGAAAAAACTAGAATAATAAAAAGAGAATAGTTAAGTGATCTTTTACTTGATGAAACATTAAACATTCATTAAAATGACAAGTATGAAGGCCACTTAACAATGTGGAAAATGTTAACAGTAAAAGTTGAATTAAAACTGGAAAATACGAGGTTATTATCATTTTTGTAGGTAAAATGGTCAAATAACTGAAATTTTTATATGGTTCAGGGCAAGAGCCTTGTGATGGTTGCAGGAAGGTATAAATAAGATCTTCTAATGGACTAGACCCATGATGATAACACAAAAAGAAAAACAGTTGATGAGATGGTAGTATTGAGGATTCACTTTTTAATTTTTGTTATTTTTATGCTGTTTGTTGTAAAACTATTTATAAAGTTAATTTTCATCTTAAAACATTAAAAACATGATTATTATATAGAAAAAGATACCTTGTGGACTAAGTTAAAGGATATAATTTCATCATATCTTCATCCTATTTTTAATTCTGCCTAAAATTCTTTAATTTACCATACAAGAACCAAGGAATTAATGCAACTAGGATAAGAACTTTTTTTAAAGGACCTAATTTTTTAAAATGTTAACATAGAGAGTTAAACAGTAGGTTTTAGAGTCAAACTCTATATTACTTGTGAGACATTTGAAAAGTTGCTTATTTTAACATTAGTTCTCTCATCTGTAAAATGGGACTACTAATGGTACTTATGTTAGAGTTATCATAAAGATTGATTGAATAATGTATACAACTGCTTAATAGAGTGTTTGGCAAATAATAAGCATTTAATAAATATGAGCAAGTATATCATTATTAATTAAGTAGTTTAACTCTTAAGATGAATAATCAATGGAGTTAAAGAACAATGTTATTGGAAGATTATTTCTTTATGCACTAGGTTGGAAATGATTCTAATGTATAAAATTATTTATCTTGTCTTCTCTAAAAATATTCTAATCAAAACAGTTCAGCCTACTTTATGTTACGTATTAGAATTACAATGTTGTACAATATTGATTTAGTAGTGCAAATGTAATTAAATGTAAAAGAGCAAATGTAAATTAGAAACAAATTTTCCTTTTCATCTTAACCTATAACACAAGAAAATGAAGTGGCTTTAGGTCCTAGTTTTTAGGAGATTTACCAAAAATTATTTTATATTACTGCTCATAATTTGTTGCTGTACATCTTCATTCTCTGATGCAATAAAGTTATGAAAGCTACAGCTGACTCTGGCTCTCTTTTTTGTCTATGTGTCAAGTATTTTTTGTGAGGATTGCCCTTGGCACATGCAGTGGAGCTGTCAACTACATGACTCCACCTCCCCTGTTTACAAGGGCACTAGGAACCCATTCTGGATAATGAAAGTCCATATTCTTTCATAAATATCACCTGAAAAGAAAGCCTCTCTTCTCCTGGAATAGTGCATAACAAGGTTCAGGTTTGGGCAGTCAGGTCAAGTTGGTTGACTGTGGTGGACCCCACGGTGTGCTGTCCACCCACCCTGTTTGGATGTAGAACTCTCCTTTCCCAAAATCATGGAAATACTGGCTGCTAATGGCTCAGAGCTATGCCTATGACCAAGAATTGCTGTCTGCCACAAAGAAATACTTCATCAAATTATGTCCTCTCCCAGGAAGCAGCCCAAAGCCAATAAGACAGAGATACTTTGCTTCAACTTGGGGACAATTCTGAAGAGATCAACAAAAGTTAATCAGCTTCTTCCTCTACCCAATCACATATTTCTCATTTCCTCACACGTGTAATTCCTGAGACTAGATCTCACACAACTCTCCATTTCAGAAGCAGGTTTCTGAGAACTTAACTTCTTCAGTTGGCCTGTAGATATAGCCTATTTTTTAACAAAACCAAGAAGAGACAAGAATTGAGACATCTAATAAAGTCATCTGCACACCTTGATCCTCCTAAAGCTAGCCCACTCCTTGGCCTTCCAAGTTACATTAGTCAATAGATGCCATTTTTACGTAAGCTTGCTAAAATTAGATCTTAGGTCTTTTACAACTGAAAGAGTCCCGACTAGTGCACAAATGCTATCTCACCTCCTACAATAATTATCAAAGTGCTGTGTACATGAACAGTGCTTAACAAATATTTGTAGAATTAATTGTTGCGTGGTTATATCCACGTTTCATGCAATGACAGCCTTGTAAGACGTTCTACTAAAAAGGAAGAAGAAAAACAGGTTGTAACATAAAATAAGTTTGGCAAGTGCTACATATCAAGTGCTTCTCTGAATTCAGTGTATAATTGCCTATTAACAACTTTGAGAAGTCTTACACTAAATTTCTTAAAAAGTGAAAGTAAAACCTTTTTAAATTTCATTTAACAGAATTTACGCTACTTTTTGACTAAAGAACTTTATAAGTACAAGTATGGGGATAATATGAAAATGGGTTTACAGTTTGGAGACTACCAAATTACAAACTTCTCTTTTAGTTTGTTCACTGGGCCTCTGGTGTTCTGGGAGAATTGGTATAACTTGCAGAAGATTTGCTAACAGAGATAGCATTTATTTATTACCAGAGATTAGCTCTGGAAGGAGGAGATTCTACACACTATACTGAAAACAAATCTTTGCTAGAGGTCACTCCATTTCCTTATCAATCCTGCAGACTTCCTGCCTCCAACAGAGAAACAGACAGTAGAAACGTAAGACATGGGTCTCGATCTGCTTACAAACCCAGGCCCTTTTAGTGAGGACATTCATTTCAATGAAGTCTACTTCCATGCACTATCTTTGAGGGACTTTGCTAATAAGGGAAAAAAGCATATTCTGATTCCAATCAACTACAAAGCAAAGATGCATCATGTGTGTTTCTAGGGCAGCAACTCTGAGACTTGTAGGAAACTCTATAATAAAGGCAAAAAGAAAATAGTAGCAAATTAAAGTGAAGTACAATAAACCAAGGTGAAGAATAGAAAAGAAAGGAATATGCATGCTTCTCAAGGCTGAGTGGAAATGAAAGATGCTTTCGGTGAAAGGGTAAACTCAGAAATCAAGTCTGCTGTCTTGGGTAATGTTCCCCTGAAGCAGAACCCAAGATAGGGTTCAGGTTCACACAATTTGTTAAGGAAGTCCTCTTAGGAGAAGGGGAATGAGGGTAATAGAATGGAGCAGGGATGAAACTAAGGAAGAATGTGATCTCAGCTGGAGTCTACCTCAGCCGTATCTCATGAAGAACTCTGAATCATAGGTTATATCACAGAATTGCCTTGCCTTGCCTCACCTTGAAGAAGGTACTGGCTTTTTGTACCTCTGTATCAGTCAACAATTTGCTGTGTACTCTCTTTGATAGGGCAATTCTCTAGAATTTATGAGCAATTTGCAACCAACCATTCGTGGGAAATGAAGGATAGGTTCAGCAGACAGGGAAGTGGAATCTGGACAAGGCATCACAGCAGCCACCAAACTGGCTAAGTGAAAAAATGAGATAAACAAAGAGCATGGTGTCTAAAAGCAAAGAGCTACCCCACAAAAAGGAAAAATGGAAGAAATATGAGGGAAAAAACATGAAAAAGTTTTTATTTCTTCAGAATAACAGAAAACAATATGCAAAACTAAATTTAGATGTAAAAGAAACAAAATTTGAATGAATGATATAGATAGAGCTAGGATGAGCTTGTTAATAAGAGGAATGATTTAGTCACTGAGGTTGAGAACAACCATGTTGGGCACTGCTCTCTTGCAAAATCTTATATGTTCAGGGTAGCAAAAATAATCTTCCAAACAACAGCTGCTTTTCTCAGAAAGGGGAATGAGGGGCACAGAAATAGTTCTGGCCAACTCATGAGGCCCCCTCTCCTAAGAGTCTTGGTTAGGAGAACCAGCAAGATGAGATAAACCATCCCCAAAACACGAATGTGCTCAGAAATAACACTTGTGAAAAATTTATGAGATGTCCTACCACAACCAAAAACAACACACACACACACACACACCTTCTATAAATTAGAAATAGTTCCAAAGGGAAAGCTGATACTGTCTGGGCCAAGTCTTCCTTCCTTCTTTCCTTCCTTCCTTACTTTCTTCATTTTTAAATTTTATAATGGGAAAACTTATACATATACAGAGGTAGAAATAATAATATAATGAACCCACATATTTATTACCAATCTTCAATAATAATTGACTCATGGCCAGATTTGTTTTCTATAAACCTTCTCCCACTTGGCTCTTCTATATTTTTTTGAAGTAGATTCCAGATACTATATCATAGTTCAGATTGCTATAACAACATGCCATAAACTAGGTGGCTTAAATAGCAAACACTTATTTTTCATGGTTCCTGAGACTAGAAAGTCCAAGATCAGGGCACCAGTAGAGCTGGTGTCTTCTGAATACCTCCTTCCCAGTTTGCAGAAAACCATCAGCTAATATCTTCTCAAAGCAGAAAGCAGAGTGGGGAAGCCTGCTCCCCACTCCTCCTGTGTCCTCTCATAAGGTCATTAATCTCATCTTGAGGGGTCCACATTCATGACCTGATTACTCCCCTCTTAAATCTCCCTCTTCATTACATTGGGGACTGGGATTTCAATAATTTGGGGTTGGGGGAGGGCTCAAACATTCAGTCTATAAATAAGATTTCATCAATATGCATCTTTGAAATCTATGGATATTTTTAAAATTCATAACCACAATACAATTATCACACCTAAAAAAATGAATAATTCATGAATATCACCAAACACCTAGCCAGTATTTCTCTGACTGTGAAATTCACATTTCTCTAATGTGTTATTGTCAGATTTAGGTTTTTGTTGGGTTAGAGTTGATTTTGTGATTTTAACAATGTGTTCATTTGAATCAAGATCCAAATAAGGTTCGTACATAATAATTGCTGATTTCTCCTAAGATTTTTTTAAATCTATAGATTGCTTCTCAGTTTCACTTTTATTGTTGTTTTTGAAGAGATCAGGTCATGTGTCCTATAGAGCTTCCCAAAGACTAAATTTTGCTAACCACACCCTTATTATGTCATTTAACATGTTCCTCTGTCCCCTGTATTTCTTGAGCTGTCATTAAAGCTGAATATTTAATTAGATTCAAGTTTGGTGTTTTTGGCAAAGACACTTCATAGGTAAGATATATAATGTCTATTTGTCTGACTTTTGTCTTGATGGCAGCCACTGATGATCATTACCTAGCTCTATTGCTTTATCATAGCAACGTTATAATTCACCATTCCTTCCTCATTTATTATTTGGAACACTTCTATAAAGGGAAACTTTTCTTCATCAACTATTTAATTACCCTGAGGTACAGTCATATAGGATAAAAAGAATAAATGCCTTGCACTTTTTACTTTCCAGTTTTCAAAATAAGAAGTTGGTTTCTCAACATCCTTAAAAAGTTGA
The DNA here is from genome assembly GCA_963574655.1 of Perodicticus potto. NCBI lineage: Eukaryota > Metazoa > Chordata > Mammalia > Primates > Lorisidae > Perodicticus > Perodicticus potto. Next base: position 3,251 of record CAUYRH010157894.1, on the reverse strand, counting down.
CCAATAAGAATAGCTTTTTTTTTGGTATCACAACGAACTCGTGGATTTATATATTTCGTGTACTTGTATCTGTTAGGGCATTATTATTCCCATGCTCAAATTATCTTACCTTTGTTCCACACTCTCATGGGACACACACTCAAATGCAAAGGATCATTATTAATCAAGCAATCACATCAATATAGCATTCCAAACTCTGATAAGAACTATCTAAGAAACAAAGCCAGAACTGTGAAGTCACATGAATGGAGAACCACATACAGTGAGTCAGGGAAGCACCTCTGCGTGGAAAGACAAAAAAAGTTAAATAAACGAGATATGGGAGGAGAATTTTATGCAAAGAGGAAATCTGTACAGAAGTCTTGAGGTGAGCAGGAGAAAGAATGAGGAGAACAGAGCAAGATAAGCCAGAGATGAATAATGAAGAAAAAGGAACTTCCTGTAGTCCATGCGAAGGACTTTGGCTTACTCGAAGTATACTTTGAGATATTGAAGGGCTTATCTAGAGAATGAGATCATACAAGGTCACTTCAATGTAGTGTAAAAATGAACTGATAGAACAAAAGTGAACTAGAGTAAACCAATTAGGAGACTTTTCTATGGTCAGGCAAGATATAACTATGACTTAGTTGTTGTAATGGAAATAGGGCAAAGTGGATGGAGTCAGGAGATACATGGTGATGGGAGGTGATATGGTATATCAGATAGAAGTTGTCAAAGGAAACATGTAGAAATTGTCAAGGAAAACTCACTTAAGTTTTTTAAGAGGCCATTCATTGGGATAGGGACTAATAAAGGGACTAATAAAGAACACATTGGAAATGAGAAATTGTGAGTTAAGTTTTAGATATTTTATATCTCTGGAGCCTTGGAGATGTCCAAGAAGAAAGTTTGTTAATAGTTAAACTGTGCAGATCTAGGGATCAGAAGAAATCTGTAGGCTACATTTAATCATATTCCTTGAAGAATAAGCAAAGAAAACAAAACAATGAACCTCTAGAAAGGTAGAAAGGCAGGATAATGTTGTATTACAGAAGCCAAGGTAAAAATATTCCATGGATAATGAAATGCTTCACTACATTGACTTCTGCTAAGAAGTTTCATGAGATGAGTACAAGAAAATGTCACTGGGTTTAATTATATGGAGGTCATTTAGGATTGTAGCAAGAGCTAGATGTAATGGGGACAGAAGCCAGATTGGAATTGGTTGAGAAGTACAGACGGGAGGTGATAAATAGAGACAGCAAGCATATCAAATGCTCTAGAAGAGTTGGTATGTGGAGGAAAGAAGAGAAACAGGGCCAAAGCTGCAGAGGGTTGTGTGTTCAAAGAAAATGGGAGTAAGAGGTTTTTGTTTGAAATTTGTACTGGGAGAAATTTGACATCTTAAATAATAATGGAGAGGGAAAATTTAGGATTTAGGAGAGGAAAAGAATAAAGGGTAGTGTGTGATCCCCGAAAAAAAGGAGAGGGTGAAATCCATTGAATCAAGAGATTGTCCTTAAACCAGTTGTGATCTTGGGAGATCCATCTGAGCTGAAAATGTGGACTTGGAATTCATCGTGAAAGCTATCGCAGAGTGTGGCATCACTCATGACAGCACAGGGAGAGAGAAGAGGCGAGATTGTAGCCATCACTGGCAGATGCCATGCCCAAAGAGTAGACAAAAGAAAGGAGGCACATGGGGGACTGAGAAACAATGTCCAGAGAGGCCAGGAGAGAGAGCGAAGGTTTGGAATTATGCGGCTCTTCCTCGCCTCATGCTTGGTTTACCAAAATAGGCTCTTGACTACTTCCCCAACTGTTTAATTCATAATCCAGTGTCCTCCAGTCTACCACCAGGACAGGGATGAGGACGGCAGAAGAGTCAGGAGTAGCTAATGCAGAACAGATGTTTGATGGGTAAAAGCAATAACTTGCATTTCCGCTGAGCTCCACCATTTACTTGCTGTGTAATTTTGGGCAAGCCCTCTTTTTCTTTCAATTTCAGCTTTCTCATGTGTAAAAAGACAATAACATTTTCTTTAACAACCTCATGAGGTTGAGCTAAGAATTCATGAGCTACTGGCTGTGAGAGCATTCTAAACACTCGTGAATCACAACACAGGCACAAGGAATTATTATTCATCCTGAATCCCTATTTGTGTTATGGATCATCCTGTCTCAAATAGTTCCACTGGCTCTCTTTCCTGGCTTCAAGCAAGTTAATAGATGGTGCTATCACTACCCAAACACCGTTGCCCTTTCTTTTTCAGGGCGTTCCAAATCTGAGTTACAGTTCAGCTAATGCAATGCATTTTGCGAGCTGGCAAGATGTGCTCCATTTGCTTTTTGACCCAGTCCTTTAATTGCACTTTGAAGTAAACACACTATAAGGTGAAGATGGGAGTGTAATTTGGAAAAACAGAAAAAAAGAAACTGAAATGGATTCAGGGGGGAAAAGTACATTACACAAACTTAAAATAATTGGGAATATGTGTGATTCCCTAAAGGCAGTCAGAACTTAAGCTCACTAGCTAAGTAGACCCATTATAGCCTACATTCCTTTATCTGAATTTCATAACCTTCCATTATATGATCCCAACACCAGTTGCCATATCCTTCATGCAAATTATGTGTCTTTCCTCTGCCCATGAACATGCCTATTTCTGCTTCTACATCTTCCATCCTAAGATGCCCTTCACAGACAGCCCCTTAGAATTTACTGCCTGCCCAGTTGCTATGCCCAGCTCAAGCTTCCTTTTCTTCAGGAAGCCTGACCTCCCTTTCCGAACTTCTCCAAAACTTAGACTCTAAACTACAGTTCAGCACATCACTGTTGCCCTGACTCTGCCATCATTTCATACATACTGGCCTCTTCCCTCCAATTAATGTCACTGATGCTAAATAACTATTAGGTTCTGAATGCTTTATTCTAATTGTCTTATTTAGGGAGCATACTCTCCCCATTTTACATATGAAGAAATTAATTTTCTTTTTTTTTTTATGTAGAAAAGCAATTTACTCCATTTCAAGCACTTACACAGTTAGTCATGGAGAGTAACAGGCCTGCTGGTGAAAACAGGTCACCCAAAATGGAGATCGCATCAAACTAGTGGTCAAGAACTAACTCCTAAAAAAAAAGCAACTTTTATCAAGGATTAATTTAATTTTTAAAACAAATACAAGTTATTGATTCACTCTTCTCAACTTGACAGTATACCTGTGGCATTAACTGTCAGGTGAAAACATACATCTTTACAACTTGGTGG
>CAUYRH010157893.1:0-10735 GCA_963574655.1 Perodicticus potto | reverse complement strand
CAACGAGGTATCCAATCAGCACGTAAAGAGACACCTGGACACATCCCTCGTCCAACCGTCCCTAATCCCATTCCCCTTATCGCATTACCCCCCTCCCAACTTCCTTTTGGTATACTATAAAAATACCTCAGCCCAACCCCTCGAGGCCATTCAGTACGCCATTTAGGTGGGGCTGAATAGTCCGGCTTAAGCTTGTAATAAATCCCACCCTTTGTTTTTGCATCGGTGCGCCTGGTGTGAGTTTCTTCTGGGGGGGACCCCGAAATTCGGGCACAACACAGCAACCTCAAACCTTGGGCTTAAATGAGTCTCTTGCCTCAGCCTCCCAAGTAGCTGGGACTACAAGTGTCTACCACAATGCCTGGCTACGTTTTTTATTGTTGTTGCAGTTTGGCCGGGACTGGGTTTGAACCCGCCACCCTCAGTGTATGTGGCTGGCGCCGTAACCACTGTGCTACGGACGCCGAGCCTGTTTAGTTCTTTTAGAATCTGCCAAAATGTTTTCCAAAGTGGTAATGCCAATTTATAACCCTACCAGTAACATATGAGGATTCCAGTTTATCCACATCCTTGGTTGTCTGTCTTTTGAATTTAAGCTATTGTAGTGGGTATGTAATATGGTGTCACTTTGCATTATCTTAATAAGGTATCTTGAACAGGGCAGTGCCTGTGGTTCAAAGGAGTAGGGTGCCAGCCCCATATGCCAGAGGGGTTCAAACCCAGCCCCGGCCAAAAAAACTGCAAAAAAAAAAAAGGTATCTTGAAAAATGTTTTTGAGGCTGGGCACAACGGCTCACACCTGTAATCCCAGCACTTGTGAGGCCGAGATAGGTGGATTGCCTGAGTTCACAGGTTTGAGAACAGACTAAGCAAGAGTGAGACCCTGTCTCAAAAAAAATAGCCAAGGCTTGGCGCTTATAGCTCAGTGGCTACAGTGCCAGCCACATACACCGGAGCTGGCGGGTTCGAATCCAGTCCAGGCCTGCCAAATGACGACAACTACTACCAAAAAGAAAAAATAGCCAGGCGTTGTGGCGGGCACCTGTAGTCCCAGCTACTTGGGAGGCTGAGGCAAGAGAATCGCTTGAGCCCAAGAGTTTGAGGTTGCTGTGAGCTGTGACGCCACAGCACTCTACCAAGGGAGACAAAGTGAGACTCTGTCTAAAAAAAAAAGAAAAGAAAAGAAAAGAAAAATGTTTTTGACATAATTTCAGGTTAAAGACCAGTTATAATGACAGATCTTTCCTCTTTCTCTCACTCTACACATACATGTATATGCATATATATATATAGTAGTCCCCCTTATCTGAGGTTTTACTTTCTGCAGTTTCAGTCAACCTTGGTCCACCATGGTCTGAAATTATTAAATTGAAAATCCTAGGAATAATTCACAAGTTTTAAATTGCACATGGGCATTCTGAGTAGCATAAAGTCTGCTATTCTGCCTGGGATGTGAATCATGCCTTTGTCCAGTGTTTCCATACTGTAGACACTGCCTGTCAGCCAGTCACTTACTAGGCTTCTGGGATATAGACTGACTGTCACAGGATTATAGTGTTTATATACAAGTAACCCTTATTTTAGTGGCCCCAGGGCACAAGAGTACTGATGTTGGCAATTAGATCAGCCAAAGAGAAGCTGCTAAATGTTTCCTTTACATGAAAAAGTGAAAGTTCGTGATTTAATAAGGAAAGAAAAAAATCATACGCTGAGATTGCTAAAATCTATATTAAGAATAAATCTTCTATCTATGAAATTGTGAAGAAGGGAAAAGAAATTTGTGCATAGTGTATATAGGGTCCGGTACTATCCTTGGTTTCAAGTATCCATTCAGGGTCTTGGAACATATCCCCAGGGGCAGAGGGGGGCAGTACTGTATATATAAATTTACAAAGGGTGCCAAAAAATGTACGCATATTTTAAGAAAGGAAAACACTGTATTAAAATTTTAATACTTAATATATACCAATAACAAAAGGTGAATACAAGTCACACTGAGCACCTCTTATGATGGCAGAAGTCAAACATGATTTCAGTATTACATATTTAATACAGTTTATTCCTTTCTTAAAATGTGTATACACCTTTGGCACCCCCCATTAAGTTTTGAGTTGGCTTATTTATTTTTTATTCAAAAAAAAATCCTTGTGTCAAATCTCACCACAAAACTTTATTTTTCAAGACTACATTGCACCCACTTTAAAAATAAGCCAGTGTTTATTTATCGTAACAAGAAGATATTTATTTATTATAACAATGGTATACTGTATAAACAATTTAAAGAGGCTTTAATTTTGATGTGTACAGTTAACTGTCCTTTGAACTTCTTTTGAAAATAATTTAACTTGGCTCAAAACTTTTTTTTCTTTTTTTTTTATTCAGGACTTTTTTTGTTTTGTTTTGTTTTTTTGTAGAGACAGAGTCTCACTTTATCGCCCTCGGTAGAATGCCGTGGCATCACACAGCTCATAGCAACCTCCAACTCCTGGGCTTAGGTGATTCTCTTGCCTCAGCCTCCTGAGTAGCTGGGACTACAGGTGCCCGCCACAATGCCTGGCTATTTTTCTGTTTTTGCGGTTCGGAGAGGCCGGGTTTGAACCCGCCACCTTCAGTATATGGGGCCGGCGCCCTACTCGATGAGCCACAGGCGCCGCCCCTTTTTTTTGTTTGTTTTTGTTTTTGGCTGGGGCTGGGTTTGAACCCACCACCTCCAGCATATGGGGCCAGTGCTCTACTCCATTGAGCCACAGGTGCTGCCCTTTTTCTTTCTTTTTTTTTTTTCCAACTCAAAACCTAATGGCTTAAAACACAATATATTTCTTTCTTTCTTTCTTTTTTTTTTTTTGAGACAGAGTCTCACCATGTCACCCTCGGTAGAGTGCTGTGGCATCACAGCTCACAGCAACCTCAAACTCTTGAGCTTAAGTCATTCTCTTGCCTCAACCTCCCAAGTAGCTGGGACTACAGGCACCTGCCACAATGCTTGGCTATTTTTTGGCTGCAGTTGTAATTGTCGTTTAGTAGGCCGGGGCCGGGCTCGAATCTGCCAACTTCGTTGTATGTGGCTGGTGCCCTACCCACTGAGCTACGAGCACCAAGCAACCACAATATATTATTTCTAAAAATTCTGTGGCAAATTTGAGTTGTTCTTCTCCTGGTCTTTCCTGAGGTTACTCATGCAGGTGTAGTTCTGATGATTTGGCTAGGGCTAGAGGCCCCAGGATAACTTTGTTCAAAGAGAAGTTGATGTTGGCTACTGGCTGGAGTTATTCAGTTCTCTTCTCTGTTTAAGCCTTCTATAGGAGTGGTCCCAGAATTTCCAGCAAGCAAGAGCCATAGCTAAGGGCTTCTAAAGATCTATCCTCTGAGAATTCATACAATGTCCCTTTCATATTCTATTGGTCAAAGAAAGTAACAGGTTCAACTTAGGTTCAAGGGGATGGAGAAATAAGAGATGCTATCTCTTGATGGGAGTGAGAGGCAGTGTCACATTACAGAGTGTGGACATGAAAGCATAATTAAATAGAGGCCATTATTATAAAAATCTACAACAGGGCCTATCTATATTGGTTTTTATTGCTATGTAACAAATTATCACAAATTTAGTGGCTTAAAACAACACCCTTTTATCATTATCACATTTCCATAGGTCAGAAGTCTGTCATTGTTCAACTGGTACTCTGTCTAGGGCAGTAGTTCTCAACCTGTGGGTCACAACCCCTATATAACAATGAAAATACATCCTGCATATCAGATATTTACATTGTGATTCATAACAGTAGCAAAATTACAGTTATGAAGCAGCAACAAAAATAATTTTATGGTTAGGGATCACCACAACATGAGGAACTGTATTAAAGGGTCGCAGCATTAGGTTGAGAACCACTGGTCTAGGGTCTTGCAAGGCCAAAGTCAAGATGTCTTTGGGCTGGGCTCTTGTCTGGGGTCTCTGGAGAAGAATCTACTTCCAAGCTCATTCAAGTTGTTGATGGAATATAGTTCTTTGTACTTGCAGGATGAAGGTCTCTCCTTGCTGACTCTCAGAAAGGGCTGCTGTTAGTTTCTAGATGCCAACCACATTCCTTGACATGTGGTCCTTCTCCATCTTCAAGCCAGCAATATGTTGGGTGCTTCCTGTATTTCAAATCTCTCCAATTTCCTTTCTGCCCTCCCCCCATCCCAGAGAAAACTTCCTGCTTTTAGAAGATTCACCTGATTGGGTCAAGCCCATCCAGATAATCTCTGTTTTTTAAGGTAAACTGATTTGATACTTTACTTTAGTATTTTTTTTTTTGTAGAGACAGAGTCTCACTTTATTGCCCTCAGTAGAGTGTGGTGGCGTCACACAACTCACACCTGGGCTTAGGCGATTCTCTTGTCTCAGCCTCCTGAGTAGCTGGGACTACAGGCGCCTGCCACAAAGCCTGGCTATTTTTCTGTTTTGCAGTTTGGCTGAGGCTGGGTTTGAACCCGCCACCTTTGGTATATGGGGCTGGCACCCTACTTGATGAGCCACAGGTGCCACCCGATTTGATACTTTATTTACATCTGTAAAATATCTTCACAGAAGTATCTAGATTAGTGTTTGATGGAATAATCTTGGAGGAGGGGGCTACTTTCAGAATTCTACCTAGCAAAAAACCTCATATTTGAAATTATGATATGATTTCCTCTTTGACCCATGAATTAATTATAAGTGTGTTTTAAGTTTCCAAACGTATCTGAGTGAGTGTTTTGGCCTGTATTTTAGTTATTGATTCATAATTTCACTACAGTGTGATCTATATGTATTTGTTGAATCTCTCTTTGTATTTTAGCATGCGGTCAACTTTTATGAATAACTCATTTGTGCTTTAAAAGAATATGTGTCAGGGCGGTGCCTATGGCTCAAAGGAGTAGGGCGCTGGCCCCATATGCCAGAAGTGGTGGGTTCAAACCCGGCCCCAGCCAAAAACGGCCAAAAAAAAAGAATATGTGTCAAAAAAATAAAAGAATATGTGTCCTCTAATTGTTAAATGCAGTGTTCTACATTGGTTTTTGAACTCAAGCTTGTTAATTGGGTTATTTATCTGTATATATCCTTTTTCCTTTTTTAATTTTTTGGAGAGACAGAGTTTCACTATGTCGCCCTTGATAGAGTGCAGTGGTGTCACAGCCTACAGCAACCTCAAACTGGGCTTAAGCAATTCTCTTCTCTCAGCCTCCCAAGTAGCTGGGACTACAGGTGCCTGCCACATCACCAGCTATTTTTTTGTTGCAGTTGTTTAGCTGGTATGGGCCAGGTTTGAACCCGCTATCTTTGGTGTATGTGGCTGGCGCTGTAACCACTGTGCTATGGGCGCCCAGCCTTTTTTCCTTATTTGACCTATAAGTTTCTGAGAGAAGTATAGTAAGATTTTCTATATCGACTTTTTTAGTTTAAAGATGAAGAAACTGAATCTCAGTAAATTTAAGTGACTTACCCCAGATCCCACAGCTAGTTGGGATACAGCTAGGGTACTTCAGTATTTCTTTTTTTTTCTTTCTTTCTTTTTTTTTTTTTTAGACAAGAATCTCACTTTTTCACCCTCGGTAGAGTGCTGTCATGTCACAGCTCACAGCAACATCACACTCTTGGACTCAAGTGATCTCTTGCCTCAGCTTCCCAAGTAGCTAGGATTAAAGGTGCCTACCACAATGCCAGCTATTTTTAGAGACAGGGTCTCACTCTGGTTCAGGCTGGTCTCAAACTCCTAAGCTCAGGCAATGTACCTGCCTTAGCCTCCCAAGGTATTTCTCATATTGAAATTTGGGATATTTACTTCAAAGAGAAATTCAAGTAACTTTTATTTTTAAGACAAGAGTCTCACTCTGTGCCCTGGGTAGAGTGCTGTGGTGTCATAGCTCACAGCAACTTCAAACTCTTGAACTCAAGTGATCCTCTTGCCTCAACCTCCTAAGTATCTGGGACTACAGACGACCACCACAACACCCAGGTATTTTTTAGAGATGAGGTCTTGCTCTTGCTCAGGCTGGTATCCAACTCCTGAGCTCAAGCAATTCCACCTGCCTTGGCCTTCCAGCGTGCTATAATTATAGTCACTGAGCCTGGTCAAAAATCAAGCAATTTTTATTTTGTTTATTTCTTTCATAATATTATAATAATACTCCCTGTCAATCTGGGTCACATTGACCAATGGAAAACAGTACTGCTCTCATTATTTCCAATTTGATCGTACATTGATATGCAAGTTATTCAAGTCTAACTATGGGAGAATTTTTTTTTTTTTTTTTTTTAGACAGAGTCTCACTTTGTCGCCCGCAGTAGAATGCCATGGCATCACAGCTCACAGCATCCTCAAACTCTTGGGCTTAAGTGTTTCTCTTGCCTCAGCCTCCCTAGTAGCTGGGACTGGAGGTGCCCACCACAATGCCTGGCTATTTTTTGGTTGCAGTGTGGTTGTTGTTTAGCAGGCCAGGGCTGGATTAGAACCCGCCAGCCTCGGTGTATGTGGCTGGCACCCTGCTCACTGAGCTATGGGTACCAAGCCAGGAGAATTATTTTTAACAGGTAAAAATAGGCATTTGCCATGAATTCCCACAATACTTTCCACCCAATTTCCCATTTGAATTAAGGACAAGCACCCTCAACCAGCATTTTGACAGGAAGAAATGATTCAGAAAGACTAGTAAAGCATCTCCTTCACTAATTCTTACGTTGGTTTATGTTATGGTATGATATCAATCTACTTTTAGAACTTCATTTCCAGAAAATCATATATAAATATATGATTTTTAAGCACATGCCAAGTAGAAGCTGCCCAGACTTGACATCTCCTTTGGCATCAGTATAGTATAGAGCTCATCAGACCTCAAATATCATGCATTAATGGCCATCTGCTGGTCTTGGCTTACTTGGTACCTACTTCTGTGCCCTAAAGAGGAAATGTGTAAGTATAATAAATACTCACTTTCAGGCAGACCAGAGCCAGATATGCCCATACTTCAGCATTGTAGTTGTTTAACGCATTGGCTTCAGAGAGAGCATCCTCAGCCTCTGTGAGCTCTTCCAGCTTGACAGAAAAGGGAATGGTGTGAGTTGTGAGTCAAAGTAGCTTTCACTTTAGCCAGCTCGAGTCAGCCTAGCTGAAACCACTATGTCCAAGTAATATTGATCTGACCTATACCAATGGATTTTATGTTTTTCAACATCAGAACTCTTTCTTCAAATAAAACCTTATGTGGTAGTTCAATATGTTAACCAATTAAAAGTGGAACTTCTGATTAAAAATTTAAGTAGAAGCAGGGTACAGGAGCCAACACATGTAATCCTAGCACTCTGGGAGGCCAAGGTGGGAGGATTGCTTGAGCTCAGGTGTTTGAGACCAGCCTGATCAAGAGTGAGACCACATCTCTACTAGACATAAAAAAAACTTGCTGGGCATCATGGCATCTGTAGTTCCAGCTACTTGGGAGGCTGAGGCAAGAGGATCACTTGAGCCCAGGAGTTTGAGGTTGCTGTGAGCTTGGCTGATGCCATAGCATGCTAGCCTGGCCAACAGAATGAGGTTGTCTCAAAAAAAATAAAAATTGTAAATAGAGGAATTTGGAGCCATGCCTAATAGTTTCTCAACTTACAGCCCCTTCCTCCTCCTTCCCTCACAGCAGTCTCATCAGGCCATCTGTAAATCATGGAGCTCCAGGTACTAGGACTGGAAATCCACAAGAACTCCCATCATGTGTACATCATTCAGTGAGTAGTTTCTCTACACACAGTGTAGATACACAGTGTCAGATACATTTTTAGATTTTTTTTTTTAATTTACATTGTGTATTTCTTTCCATGGAAAGAAATTTCCATGGAAATCCTTAGTAAAAAGAGAAAATTTTACATGATCCAAAGAGAAAGCAAAGTATGTAAACATCCCTTTCTTGAGGTTAAAGTCTGATTTGCTTGTCAAAATACTGTTGTCTAGAAAGCTTTCTTTCCTTTAATATCAGTTATTATTAGCCCTATCCTGAGCATTCAATGCAGTATTGCTGGCTCTAGGGTGCTCTATTTTCTTCTATTTCCCAGGCTAGAATGCAGTGGCATCATTATAGCTCACTGCAACTTCATGGGCTCAAGTGATTGTCCTGCCTCTGTCGCCTGAGTTGCTGGGAATACAGGTACATGCCACCATGCCTAGCTAATTTTTCTTTCTTGCTTTCTTTTTTGTAGAGGCAGATCTCATGATCTCACGATCTTGCTCTGTTTCCCAGGTTGGTCTCGAACTCCTGACCTCAATCAATCTTTGTGCCTCAGCCTCCTAAAGTGCTAGATGTGAGCCATCATGCCTGGCCTGAATAACAATTTTTTATTAGAGCAGACTTCTTTGATTGCCATCTCACTGTCATCAAAAACCCCCAGGGTTGTTGGAAGCCTAAGAAATCAAGGTCAGCTGTATGCACAGGCCAAATCTCAAGCTTTCATCCTCTTACCCGATAACAGGCAATTCCCAGTCCTAGCCAGGTAAGGCATGAAGGTGATCTCTTACAAGCTTGCAGGTAGGTTTTCTTTGCCTTTTCGTACTGTAGAAAGAAAGCACAAGTAAGCTACTGTTCTAGAAACTTCAAACACTGTATTGCCAGGTTGATCATGGGACCTCTGATAGTTGCACTCCAGAACAATCTGAGTCCTTAGATTTTTTTTCTTTCTTTTTTTTTTTTAGAGACAGAGTCTCACTTTATCACCCTTGGTAGAGTACCATTGCATCATAGCTCACCCCAACCTCCAACTCCTGGGCTTAGGCGATTCTCTTGCCTCAGCCTCCGAGGAGCTGGGACTAGAGGCGCCTGCCACAATGCCCAGCTATTTTTTGTTGCAGTTTGGCTGGGGCCAGGTTTGAACTCACCACCCTTGGTATATGGGGCCGGTGCCCTACCCACTGGGCCACAGGCACCACCCGAATCCTTAGATTTTTTTTTTTTTTTTGAGTCCTTAAATTTTGTATCTACCTTAAGAAAACTATCATGAGAAGGCTAGTGAGAGGAGATGGAGATCAAATGAAACGGTAAATTTTTGCATGGAAGCAATTCAAAGATATTTATAGTCTCTGTAATACAGAGTTGAGGCAAGGCACTGCATTGAAAGTTCTAGGTGACAGTGGAGCCTGTGGCTCATCAAGTAGGGCGCTGGCCCTATATACCGGAAGTGGTGGGTTCAAACCCGGCCTCCGCCAAACTGCAAAACAGAAAAATAGCCAGGCATCGTGGCAGGCGTCTGTAGTCCCAGCTCCTCGGGAGGCTGAGGCAAGAGAATTGCCTAAGCCCAGGACTTGGAGGTTGCTGTGAGCTCTGTGATGCTACAGCACTCTACAGAGGGCAATAAAGTAAGACTCTGTCTCTACAAAAAAAAAAAAGAGTGAGACTGTCTCTAAAAAAGAAAGTTCTGGGTGACTACAATAATTATCTGAATTCTGTCTTTTGCTTAAGTATCAAATCATATAGTAGGATGACAAACAATCTCTGGACTAAGAGGTATACTTGATATAGCCTCATCATTCTGAGATCTGTTCCCTTGTTGTAAAAGGTCTTATAATTTTAGAAAAACTAAAACAAAAAAAACCTTTCTTTTTTTTTTTTTTTTTTTTAAGAGACAGAGTCTCACTTTGTCACCCTCAGTAGAGTGCAGTGGTGTCCCAGCTCACAGCACCCTCCAGCTCTTGGGCTTAGGCAATTCTCTTGCCTCAGCTTCCTGAGTAGCTGGGACTACAGGAGCCCACCACAATGCCTGGCTATTTTTTTTATTGTTGCAGTTTGGCTGGGGTCTTGTTTGAACCTGCCACCCTCATATATGGGGCTAGCGCCTGACTCACTGAGCCACGGGCACTGCCCACAAAGAAACTCTTTCAAAAGAAAATCTTGTATCTCCAGTGTGAGAGATGGAACAGCCTGAGCAGGATTTGCATAGTGGATGCTTAGGTCAGCAGCACTTTGAACGATACAGCTTGCAATGACATCAGAAAGAAAACTTTTCCTTATTTTACATCACTGTAGTGGGAGAGCCTATGGGAGCCTTCCCACTTACAGTATAAGTCACTGTCACTTCTTGTTACTGTTATTGTTATATTACATAAAAAGAGAATTAGATGTTCTGAGGGGAAAAAATGGAATAAATTCACAACAAAAGTAGACAGTCAAAGTCTTTGGCAGAATATTGATAATTACTATAGTGAGATGGTAGGTCCATGGTAGTTCATTCTTCTACATTTACTTTGTATGTATTTGAGATTTTCTATAAAAGAAAGATTTTTTTAAGGCTTTGGCATATTTCCCAAAATGTGGGGAGGCATTGCTTTTATAGCCAGGCCCAGAGTGCTCTATGGAATGAGGTAACCCTCAAGCTAGATTAAATATAACCCATCGTGTTGAGGAGGAAATTTGGAGAAGTCCTCTTTAACTTAACTTTGTTAGTTAAGTCAAACTAAGAATTTTTGAACTACTGAGAATAAAGTTTTTACTACTACTGATAAAATAAAATTTTAGTTAAAATAGTAGCTAAAATAAGATTTACTAAAGTACTTAATAACTTTTTAGTAGCATAATGATTATGCATAAAACCACAGACTTTTTTTTTTTTTGTAGAGATAGAGTCTCACTTTATCGCCCTCGGTAGAGTGCTGTGGCATCACACAGCTCACAGCAACCTCCAACTCCTGGGCTTAGGCGATTCTTTTTGCGTCAGCCTCCCGAGTAGCCTGGGACAACAGGCGCC
>CAUYRH010157892.1:0-16459 GCA_963574655.1 Perodicticus potto | reverse complement strand
TCCTGGAGAGCTGGTTTAGTTATGGCAAATTTCTTCAACATGTGGATGTCTTTAAAGTATTTAATTTCTCCATCATAAATGAAACTCAGTTTAGCTGGATACAGGATCCTGGGTTGAAAGTTATTTTGTTTTAGGAGATTCAAAGTCAATGACCACCCTCTTCTAGCTTGAAAGGTTTCAACAGAGAGATCTACAGTTATTCTGATATTTTTCCCCTTATAGGTTATGGTTTTCTTACGTCTGGCTGCTTTCAAAATTTTCTCCTTCATATTAACTTTAATGAAGTTAATTATGATGTGCCTGGGGGATGTCTTATTCAGGTTGAGTCCTGATGGGGTTCTGAAACTGTCTGCTATTTGAATTTCAGAATCTCTTGACATATCTGGAAAGTTATCTTTCATAATCTCATGAACAAGAGCCTCTGTGCCTTGAAAAACCACTTCATCGCCTTCAGGGATCCCTATAAGGTGAATATTGCTTTTCTTTGAATTATCCGAGAGCTCACTGAGAGAATGATCCGTTTTTACTCTCCATTTCTCTTCCTCTTTGAGAGTTTGGGAGTGTTTGAAAGCTTTGTCTTCAACGTCAGAAATCCTTTTTTCTGCTTGCCCCATTCTGTGTCACAGGTCACTTCTGACACTCTTGCCAGGGCCCTGGACTGGCCAGGTCTCAGGCCCAGCTTAACTAGGTTCCAGGCACAGAACACTAAGTTACCTTGCTCAGGTTCAGTTTCTCTTAGGTGCCTGAGGGCTATCTACTTTAGCTGGAGAGAGAGAGAGTCTTAGAGAGAATAAAGCAGTCTTCTTAGAAAGATAGATAGATCTTAGTCTTTAGTAGAGCTTAGTAATCTTCAGCAGAGAGATACCATGCTGGTGTTCTGCAGGCAGGAGAGGAGACAGAGTCAGAGTAAGCAGGTCCGTGATAGAAAACACATGCTCCTTGACTCCCTTCTCCTCCAGCCTAATATAAAGCTAATCTTGTGCCTCTCAACACCACAGGTGCAGAGACTGCCAATTCACCAATGCTCTCATCTCACGTGCTCTCATGCTTGTTAGGAGAACTAAATCCCTCTCTATTCCCTTTCCACCCAGGTGTTCCATTATTGAGCTATACAGGTATTTATTACAAATCTCATTCCTCCTAGCAATAGGCTATATGGGCTGCAGCAATTCTGTTACTGAGGGATTCTACTGTATTTCTCAGATCTTTGAGGGCTGCAAATTCCTGTCTCAATGTGTTAAAATCTTTGTGATTTTGTCTTTGAATTCCTTGAATTCTTGAGACAACTTTTGAAATGCTCCTTGAATTTCTAATTCCAACTTTTCCTCTATTTTATTGATCTTATTTGCAATCCAAATTCTGAATTTGGTTTCTGACATCTCAGCCATCTGTTTATGAATAGGGTCTTCAGTTGTGTCCACCAAATTGTTCCTTGGGGGGATTGATCTACTCTGGTTATTCATGTTACCAGAGCTTTTCTGCTGATTCCGCCCCATAATTATTTTACACTGGCTAGATGAGCAGATAAAAAGTTGGGTTGGGTGCTCCAGGAGTAGTGATAGGCCAGTCCTTTGCCCAAAATCTGGGACTAGTGTCTGTACCTTCTCCCCTACAGCTTTGCCAACAACCCATACGGTACTCCAGCCTGAGAAACTGTGGACCTTCTTGGTGTGGTGGGGCTAAGTGGCTCTGTCTTATTTTCAACTGGTCTCTGTCTTACCCTAGTGAATCTGTTACTCTGGGTTGAAATCTCCACTGTGGAGAAATACCAGCAATTGGGTCACCCTGCCCCCCACAGGCAATAATTGGAAAAGGAAAATCAAACCTAACCACAACCACACACCCAGGGTACCACTTTGGATAGTCCTCAGGTGGTTGGCCCAGTTCAAGAGGTCCAAATCAATTGTCCCAGTCAGCACCAGTCTCAGGTGGGAGAGTTCAAAAGGTTTCCGGCAACTACATATCAAGGGTCTGCTGGCAACTCGAGTATGACTCGCTCTGGTGCTCTGTGAGGTCAGAAGGACCCACCCAGCAAATAAATTAGTCTGGGAAGGTTGATGTCTCCTTCTCCTCCTTGCACCTCTGTCACATCCAGTCACTGGTAACCCTGCAGAGCTGTGACCAGTTCCCTCCAATGAGCAGATGCTCCAGGAGGTTGCACCCTTCTGAGTCACAGGGAGATGTGGCTCCTCAGCCAGGCTGACACATTCTGCCACCATCCAGCAGGGGCAAGTGAGACCTGACAACCTCGGGTGCTTAAAGGGGTTTGGGGTATTTCACTCAGTTCCAGTCCTGCCCCTGATTGATGTTGCTGACAGAACAACTTTGCAGAATTTGTTTCTGTCCCAGCTATAATCCCATGTGTACCAGAGACTGTTTGAGCAACTCAGCTCTGTCTGTGCTGCTGCCCTGTCTCGGCTGCAGTTTGTGTTGGGACGAATGGTCAGAGTTCGGCGCTCAGATATTAGTTCCAGCCTCTATCTGCTGACTTTTGTCTCAGCTTTGATCCCCTGAGGGCTGGGTGTATCTGAGGCTCAGTGAAACAGTCCTCTGGGTCAGCCTGCCCTGAGAGTCTGCTGTCTCTGCCCCTGCGTATTCTAGTCCCCGCACTCCACCCAGGCCAGTACCACCTCAGGCCTACCCTTTCCTCACAGGGCCTGTGTTTCTGTCCCAGATCTGTTCTGCCAGTGGCTGCTACCAGAGAAAATGCCCAGCTTCCTTTGGTTGCCCAGAGAGACTGGGAGTGTCCTTTCAAAGTATCCCCAGGTGTGTGAGCCCCATTGTTGCTGCTGCTGTGGCCACCACTCTGTGCCTCGGTGAATCACCACTCCTGTATGGTTCCCTCTAAGCTGACCATCCGCTCCTTTCCTCTGTGCTGGAGAATCAGCACAGGTCAGCAAGGGCCCATGCCCCGTCCACACCCCTAGAGAAAATGCCCAAGCATCTGGACTCCATGGAGGACAGGCTTCCAGATCTCAGGATGAGAGTGGAGGGGAGTGCTGGGAGTTCAAACTTGCAGATAGAAAATATATACAGTTTTATATAGTTTTATGCCTGGCAGGAGAGTGCCATGGCACCTAGTAGGGGAAGGAGGTTTGGTTTTTAGAGAGTCTCTCCCATGAGATAAAATGGGAGGATATTTGAATTCTGCTCGCTTGTTTGTATGGAGTATACTGTGAGCCATTCTAATGGGGGAGGGGACTCCCATCCACTTGGCAATGGATTTTTGTACATTTTTTTTGTCTCCTTGGAGTCGCAGCTTGCCTCAGCAGGGTTGATGTGTGTTCTTCGACCTTCTCTTTTGGCTCAGATCTGAACCATTGGCTTTCTTGCTAAACTTCTGTTCTTTAACTCTCCTTATGAACGGGGCCTCTGTGACAAGATGGCTCTAGTCAGCCATCTTGCCTCCGCTGTTTTGCCTGTAATTTTTGTGGACAATTTCCAGCACAGTAAAAGCTTCTCATCTCAATATGTTGAATTTCTTTTTTACTCTCAAACAACAAAGATCAAAGTCAATAGATAAATTCCCAACCTCCCTAGCTCCAGTGAATAATTCTGAGCATGTCCAAGTGTTTTTTAAAGGGTCTTCAGGCAGAATTTGTCATCATTAGCCATAGTGGTAAGCTACTCATTAATACACCCCATGGTAGCATATCTTCCTTTCTTGTTCTCATTTTCCCCACTTTCTCACTTAGGCTTTCCAAAATTGCATGCCAAATAAACTGCCTGAACTCAACTCCTTTACCTAGGACCTACTGTGGTGGCAATCCAAATTAAGATAAGTACCACATATAACAACCCCACTGACACAGTATCCAATGGAGAAACTGTGTTTTCAGAAATAAAAGGTAGAGCATTGTTACCAAAACAAAAGAAAAAATACGTTGAGCAAAAAAGCAAAAGATTTCCACCTCATGCATGTATCTCTGCACAGACATCTCACTTTAGAATCATCACCCAAAGCCCTGTCTGCCCAACAAAGTCAATGTGAATCGATTCTTCTTTTAAATGCTCAAGGCCAGAGCTGAGACACTGAGACACAGTAAAGTCCAACACAGAAACGTTAAGGCAGGATGGGAGTGCCCTGCGGAGCCTGTAAATCAGGTAGCATTACTATTGCCACTGACGAGTAGGAATGAGTCTGTCCGTCTCGTCTTCCATGATGAGTAGGTATCAAATTGCCCCTCATAACCATGCAGACCCTCAGACTATTCTGCAGTACATCCTCGGTGCCCAGCCGGGGAGAATGTCTAACCAAAGCACAGATCCAGTAAGAATTTATGGCAATAAGGAAAGGGCCATAAAATCAGCACTCAAAGGATCAAATTCTGACATCCATCAGAATTCAGCAGGAGTGTGAATTCCTGCCTTGACTCTTGCCTCAATTTCCAACTCCTGGAAGCTGAGGCTGCTGGAGAGAGCCCGGAGGAAACCTTTCATCAGAGTGCCCTCCTGGGTCATCAGTGCCCCTTATTATGTAGAACCCCCTGCCCCGAAGAGCTCAGGAGCAGGCCTACAACCAATTATGGTGTAGAGATATTTATTTATTCAAGTCATGTGTATTGAGTTATAATTATGCAAAATTTATATTAATTTCTGTTCACATATCTGTGGATCAGCTAGGTTTTGGCTAGTCCAGGCTGGATTCGGTTCAGGTATGTGACATTTGTCTCTCTTTTTTCTAGGATGAGAAATCCTAGGGGCTTTTTTATCTGGCAGTATGATAGGAATGCCAGATAAAAAAGACAGGACAACCACACACACATATTCCAAGCCTCTGCTTGCATCATGTCCAGCAGTATGCCAATGGCCAAAAGGACGGTCAAGACACAGTAGAGTGCACTCCACCATGAGGCCAGACCACATGGATGGGTAATACTATTACAAAGGAAAATGTGGTAGCCCTTAAGAGAACAGCTTCAAGCAAATGGTAGGAGCAGAAACTGTTCACAGTGAATTAAAACTGTGAAGACATTGTAGCCATAATATAGACATTTATTCTGGAGTTTACTAGAAATGAAAAATAACATGGGGGATCAGAAAGTAGATAAACAAATATACCTTTCCAACCTCAGGGAATTTCCACAAGCTTTTCCTGCTGCCTCCAATATTTTCCCACTAGATCTGCACAGAAACGACACCTCCTTATTTAGATCTCAATTTACCTTTTCAGAAATATTTAACCCTCACACCCCTGCCCCAAGTAAAGAATCCCTTTTCCACCACCACCATCATTCTCTAATACATACCATTATCTTTATTGCATTTATGTTTTTATTCTCTTTATTTTTTTGTTGACTTGTTTACTATCTGTGCTCCTCACTAGAATGGGTTTAGGGACCTTTGTTCTGTCTTGTTCACTGCATCCCCAGTGCCTTCAGTAGTGCCTGAAACATGGTAGATACTCAAAATAATCACTGAATAGATAGATGGATAAATCAATGAAAATATTTGGAAATATTGAAGAAGGCAAGAGAGTAGCATGATGGAAAAGAACATGAAAAGGAGAAGCAAAAGAGGTAATAAGAAAAAAGAATGTGCCAAAAATTGAGACGAATAAAGAAAGTAGATTTAAAAAAAAAAAAAGAGTAAAAGAACTTCAGATGGAAATCACACTGTAAGAACCAAACAGCTAACATTTGCAGCTACTGCCCGGATATTGGGTGTCCAACATTGTGTTCAAGGGGAATAGTGCTTAGCAAGGGTCTTGTTTTTCATTTGCATGCTTTTATCCATCAAAATCTGACTGGGAGGCATTGAGCTGGAAATTGTTACACATTTTGCATTCTTCCTCTATACTGAAAACTATTACAACAATAGGTCCGAACTCGCCCTGTAGGAATAGAAAGGTCAAAAGACAATCTGTTTATTATAAATAAATAATAAATTACCATGTTTGAATATACTCTGGAATCCCCCTGTGGCTTTCAATGCCACTCTGAGTTAGAGCTTCTGGTGACAGCCGAGAAGCCTAGGGCTCTGAAGGTCTGTTTGACTAAACACTGGCTCCTGTTTTAATTCTGGCAAATCACTGCATTCGTTTTCTCCTTCTAAGACTACTACAGGAATTCTAATTCTTACCTCTTATCTTTTATGTCAAAGATTTATTACTCCCTAATACTTTCTGGGAGAGTTCATTGACTGAACCTTTCAGTTCACTAATTTGTTCTTTGGCTGCATTCATTCTGCTGCTCAACTTATCTATTAACAATGTATTTTGCATTTCAACAATGTATTTTTCAGGCCTCAAATCTCTAAATATATGGTAAACATTTCTTATTCCTATTCCATGCTCTTAAGACCTTATTTCTCTCAGGATATTTGTTTTCCTCATTTTAATATTTTTTTTGAAATTGTCTATTGGGGGTGACCAACCCACAGCCCCAGGATCACATGCAGATTATTTGAGAACTGTTTTGATGGATTATCTACAGAGTCAGATATTTTGAAATATCTGATTTTTTTTTTTTTTTTTGAGACAGAGCGTCAAGCTGTCACCCTGGATAGAGTGCCGTAGCATCACAGTTCACAGCAACCTCCAATTCCTGGGCTCAAGCGAGTCTCCTGCCTCCACCTCCCAAGTAGCTGGGACTACAGGCACCCGCCATAATGCCTAGCCATTTTTTGGTTGCAGCCGTCATTGTTGTTTTGGCAGGCCTGGTCTGGATTCGAACCAACCAGCTCAGGTATACATGGCTGGCGCCTTAGCCTGTTGAGCCACAGGCACCGAGTCAGAAAATATCTGATATTTTGAAAAGTATGCATGGATCTTTTCTTTTTCTTTCTTTTTTTTTTTTGTTGGCCCTTCAGTTTTCATTAGTGTTTGTGTATTTACTATGTACCTGAAGACAACTCTAAATCTTCCAATATGCAGCAGAAAGGGAAAAAGGTTGGACTCCTCTGGTTAATCCATAGATGGCATAGATTATTTAATTTGGTGTCTTGTTATTGTTTTTCTATGAACTTAAATTCCTTTGGATACCTCAGCTACAATGAGTAAAAGAGGAGAATAGATGAGGTCAGTGGCAAAATCCTTGACCCTAGTTCGTTCTTCTCCTGGAGGACCGTCTGATCCAAGAGCCTGGTATAACAATGTGGGCATAGTCACTTCCTGTTTTGCCCCTGTGATATAACAAGAAATATATACTTGAACTTCATCCACAGTTCCTAGCACAAACCTCTTTAGGAATTTCCTAAGTGATAAGAGTGAGAAAAACATCTTTTGTGTGTTTTTTTTTTTAATTTTTACTAAGACAGCTTAATTCTTAATAAACCTATTAATCTTCATTTATAACAGCATTTTACAGGAACAGCTAGTTTCTTTAACTTAAATTCTGAGACTAAAAGACTTTCTTTACCATTGGGAAATTGAACTTAGCAAGGGAAAACATTTTAAATAACTAAAATATTCATACTATTTCAACATTTGCTAATGTTAACTTAATAGCAATTGGATTCAGTAGTATATTGAAAAGTGACCTCCCCCCAAAACAGGAATAGGTTACTAAGAAAAAAAATGAACACAAACCCTCCTTAATGGAAGTCCAGTATATCTTCAGGAAAATTTGCCCAGAATAAGTGTATTTGTTCAAATAACAAAGAGGGTTTATTCCTTCATTTGAAAAGTTCTATCGGGCGGCGCCTGTGGCTCAGTGGGGTAGGGCGCTGGCCCCATATGCTGGAGGTGGCGGGTTCAAACCCAGCCCCGGTCAAAAACTGCAAAAAAAAAAAGAAAAGTTCTATCATGGAATAGGGAATAGGGATCTGTACAATTAGGGGATGTGTAGTACTTGCATTCTACTTTGCTTAAAAAAAAAAAGAATATCTTAAAAATCTAAAGGAGTAGCAAATAATGACATATGTAAAGAACCGACTAAGCAATTAGTATAGAATTCACCTGATTAATAGCTTGGAAATAATTGAAATGAATTGGGAAAAAATAAAAGTATTATTTAGCATAAGAGAGTTTACCAGTTAAAATCTTTTGAAAGGAAAAAATCTTGATTATCAGATTTGTAAAATTGAACTAGGCAAACTATATATTTTTAGTAAAGTTTAAATGACAATGAATGAAAATTCTAATATAGGCTGGGCTGTTGTGGCTCACACCTGTAATCCCAGCACTCTGGGAGGCTGAATTGGGCAGATCACCTGCGCTTATCAGCTCAAGACCAGCTGAGCAAGAAAGAGCAAGACCTTGTCTCTAAAAATAGCCAGGCATTGTGGTGGGTTCCTGTCATCCCAGCTTCTTGGTAGGCTGAGACAAGAGAATCACTGGAGCCCAGGAGTTTGAGTTTGCTCTGAGCTGTGACTCCAGGGCTCTCTACCCCCAGGCGACTGAGTGAGACTCTGTCTCAAAAAAAAAAAAAAGAAAGAAAGAAAGAAAAGGCTAATATATAATACTTCTGTGTTCAATAGAAATGCTTATTTTAGCCCTTTTGTCTCATCTAGGTTAAATCAAAAATATGTGTTTTAAACAGTAAATTTTCTTACCATTAACAAGGATTTATTAACATGACTTACTTTATTTTCCTTCTGTTATTTCTTTTCTCTTTACACAATTTGCACATACAATAGCAGCTATCCAGGAGTATTTTCTCTTTATACCCAAATATAATACCCCAATATAATGTAATGTTCCTGTTGTATAACTTTGAAGAGTCTTTGATATTTTTAAATGACTTACACTGAAATTAAAAGTAGTGAATTAAACTTTGTTAACTTCAAAACTTATTATAGATCTCTTCTGTATATTTTTTTCAGATTAATATGAAGGTACAAGTTATTAGGTTACCATGTTTGCACTTTTTAAGTAAAGTACAAATTGTAGTTGAGCCCTTTACCCAGAGGTCAAGTATATACCCTCCTATGATGGGTAGCAGTATATGCCCTCCTATGGTGCCCTTTAGGTGAGAGCTTACCAATCCTCCTCCCTCCTCTCCTCCCCCATTTTATTATTTGTAATAAGCCCTTTCAACCAAACCTGAATTTATGATAGTGAGGCGACTCTTGGAGGGAGCTCTACATAGCTTCAGGATGGGGGCTGATTGCCAGCAGAACCATCCATGTCATTAGAGCATTGGAACCCTCAGCCTCACCCTCTGACCTCAAAGGAGAGGAGTTACTCACCAATGGCCAATGATCTAACTAATCATGTCTACATAATGGAACCACCATAGACATCCGAAGGAATTGAGTTCAGAGGGATTCCTGGATATGCTGGGTGTGTGGTACCAGACGAAGCAGTGAAGCTCTGCCCCCACCCCATGCCTTGCCCTGCACACTCCTACACTTGGCTTCTCCAGAGTTGCATCCTTGATAATAAGCCAGTCAGTGCAAGTACAGTGTTTTTCTGAATTCTGTGAGCTACCCTAACAACTTATCCAGCCTGAGGAGGGGTTCACAGGAATACTCAGTGTAGAAGTCAGAAATCCAGAAGACCTGGGACTTAGAGATTGACATCTGAAGTGGGGTTAGTCTTATAGGACTGAGCCCTTTAACTTGTGGGATCTGACACTAACTCCAGATAGGGAGTGTCAGAGTTGAATTGAGTTAAACTGTTGGGCACCCAGTTGGTGTCTAGAGAGATGGCAAATTGGTTGGTGTGAGATAAAACCCATACATTGGGTATGAGAAATGCTGTGAATCACGATGGCACAGCCCCTCTCCCCATGTTCTTCTGCGAATGACTTGTTACTAGGCTGCAGACCACACAGCTCCCTGTAGGTCACTGTCCTCTGTGGGGATTGGCTAGGGGCCAGCCAGCCGACCTATCAATCTTGTCATCGGCTCACCACGCCCACAGAGCTCCCTCCCAGCCTTGCTATTAATCCAACTGCCTCAGACCAGCACCCAGTTGAAGTGCAGTTTTCCTGCATTGCAGCAGCCAGGAGAGGATCCAACGTGCCCCACCTGCCCTCTGCAGCACATGGGCCCCTCTTTCTCTTTCATACTGCCACTCAACCACTTGTTTCTCTCCCCAAATAATACCCATTGTTTTAGTTCGGTTCTAAAATCCACAAACCTCTACCTCTCTTCTGCATCATCAGCAGTAATTAAATTCAGGAAGGAGTTAGAAGCCATTATTATTCCTCCATCTTGGCTGGTCCATTCTTGTGCATAGACCAGCAGGCATGCACATGCCCCCACACGCACACACAGATACACATGTAAAGCACAATAGTTGTGATTTCATGGAAGCATTTTTCAAGACAAATGCTCTTGCAATGCTGCAACAAATAGATACACATAAACGTATTTTATATTTTCATAGAATTGCTCAAATACCCTTCAAAACTGTACCAATTTGCACTGTCAACCTTAGTGCCAATTTCCCTATGAAAACTGTATGCATGGGGTATTAACGAACATCTCAATGTTTACAACAAAAATATACGGAAAAACTGATATTGTTCTTTCAATCTGCAATATTTTAAAGAATACTGAATTTTTACATGAATACCGGCATTTCTTATAATAGTTAAACGGGGGGGCTTGATCTACATAACTATCATCAAAGTGATTCATTGATTGATTTATGGAATATCCAGGTTACAGAAATAAATGATTAATCAATATAAGGAAAAATGCTCTCTGCCACCTATAGTTAAAGAAATACGAAATAAAAGAATAATATGATACCATGATTTTTATCTCATACAACTGGCAAAGATTTAAAATTTTTAATAATTCCTGTGCTTGTCAAAGTCCCAGTCCTGCTACTGCTAGCACTTGCTCCAGAATTCAAATAAAATGATGACCTCTGTCATGTGCTTTTGACCCAAATTTTGCCTTTCCTTCTTTATAATTCCTCACGCTACTCTAAACAAAGCACTAAAAAATCTCTTCCCATCACCTATTTTCTTAACTTCATCATAACTTGACATTCATAGTCCCTTAACTATGAATGAGAAACTAGATAAAGGGAGAATGAAATCTGCCAGATTTCCACTTATCAATGTTTAGCACTCCAAAGATTTGACACAGAAAAGATTGTGTAGCATCTTAATTTTGGTTTCCTTACAGGGCATGGTAGCTCAAGCCTATAATCCCAGCAGTTCTGGAGGATCACTTCATGCCAAGAGTTTGAGACTAGCCTGAGCAACATAGCTAGGTTTCATCTCTAACATAAAAGTTAAAATTAGTTAGGAATCATGGTGTGTGTCTGTGGTCCTAGTTACTTGGGTGACTGAGGCAGGAGGATCATTTGATCCAGAAGTTGGAGGCTGCATGAGGCCATAATCACACCACTGTACTCTAGGTTGGGCAACAGACCAAGACCTTATCGAAAAAAATAAATAAATAAATAAAAATAGTCTCCCCCCAAAGCAGTGTCTAAGAGCATGGATACAGGCAACCATCTGGGAAGCAATCCCTTAGAAATAACAGTAACAAGGTGGTGATTATAAGGCAGGGAAGGTATAGCAATCACTAACAAGCATTTTGAGCTGGTTAATGCTGTGGGCAGTGGGCTCCATCCCATCAGTGGCAGTGAGGAATGATAAATGCATCTCAGAATTATCATTTTGAAAGAGAAGAAACTGGGGTCTTTATGCACTGACTTTTACCCCCATCCACGTTGGGTCTTTATAAGGAGGGAGAAATGCCAACCCGTGTACCTGGGAGCAGATAGGAGCAAGAGAGGAAAGAAGAGCGATACAAGAAAGCAGAGAGAACGGCAGGAAAGAGAAAGAGAGGAGAGGGTGGGAAAGATGTAAGAAGGGTCCACTGGAAGACTCAGTGAGTGAGCTTATTACTAGGTGCACAAGCTTCCTCCCCATACGTCTGGGAAGCTGAAAGCATTAACACAACTATCTTCTGGACCAGAACAAGAGTAGAGAAAATAAAAACTAGACCTGTTAATATCTTTTAGGCCTTGAGTCTGTACAAATTGGGATGTCTCCTTGAGACATTTCCAAAATGGGCATTTCCAAAATTAATTGAAAGTTTCGCACATGGAACATATTTGTTTGAAATGCCAAGAAACCCAGGTGTGAGTTCCCCAATAGCCTCTCTTCCCACCCTACTCCCGCATTTGTGAAAAATGAAATCTATTCCACAGGGGAAGACCTAGGCCTCCCTACACATCTCTGGGCATGTATACTCACCTGCTTCTCACTCTGAGCACCAAAGTCTGCCTCTGAAAAATAATTATTTGCTGCATTCCAGTTCACCGGAGAAATTTGTCATGGCAGCTAAAACACTTGCCTTCTCAACACAGCCTTGGTGCCTTTGGGAAGCCTGACCACAAAATGAGTTGATTTTTAACTGCATCTTGCTGGGAACATACCTAATTTTAGCAATTATCTTTGGAGTCACTGAAATGAAAGCTTCTGAAAATTAATGATTCTTACCAAGGCGTTGGCTTCTTTATATGCAGAGCTGAACTGCAAAAGATTTTTTAAAAGGCCATGCAAACTGAAGAGTGGTTTTGCCAAGAAAATCGAGAGACAGGAGTGGTGTAGGATAAAGGAAAGAGTTATGGACATAGAGTCAGGAAACCAGAGTCAAATCCTGTGTAATCATGAGTAAATCACTCCCCTCTGATTCTCAATGTAGTGATTTTTTCCAGTAGAGAAATTGTATGTCAGGAAAAAAATGTGTGTGTGTTCTTTTTAAGTTAACCTCAGAGTTCCTCTCAAGAAGTAAATTGACCTATCTTTTCATGAGAATACACTTTTATAGATATTTTTGCTTATGAAATGACTCATTCCTAAACAAAGCCTGGTTAGTCTAGGATAAGACAGAGACTTTACATCTTTTGTATTTATCTGAATGGAGCTGACACACATTCTTCTTAGCAAGGTATCACAGACTGGAAAGAGAAGTATCCAGTCTACTCAGTATTAATATGAGCCCACATGAAAGAAAATGCCAAGTGTAGCCTAGCGAGGGGGATGGGAGAGAGGGGAGGGGAGGGTGATGGGGTATCTCACCTAACATGCACACGTGACAGTGTCCAGCACACTCCCTGGGTGAAGGGCTCAACTACAACTTGACCTTTACCTTAGAAATAAAAACAATGTAACCTAAACATTTGTACCCTCTCATTAATCTGAAATATCAGAAAAAAGTGATAACTAAACTGATTTGGATAAAAAATGAACAGGAATTCAGCATTAAGTCAGTTAGTGGGGAGAGGGAAAAATTCAAGGAGAATGCAAGGGATTTCCAGCAGGGTAGGAAACTGAAAAATAAGAGATGACCAATAAAATGGGAGTAGAGAGGATGTTTGTCAGTTCCCAGGTGAAGCTGTAAAAAGCACAGGCACAACTCTCTCCTGTCCTCAACACTGAGAAGGCTTTATGGTCCCTTTGGAACCTACAGAAGACAGAACACCATTACCTTGGGGCCCTGAGTGACCGTGCGGAGCTGACCCCTCACCATTTATTGTTTACATGGCAACAATAAATGTATGTCAGTTTGAGCCACTGTAAGATGTAGGTGTTCGTTATGGTCCGTAACCTAGTTTCTTCTGGGTCTCCTTTCCTGCTTTGAGCCTAGGTTCCCTACAAACTTCTGGAAAAATTGGTTTTCTGCTGCATGATTGCAGTCTTTGCCTTGCCTGCTCTATTCTGCACCCAGGAGGGTAATAACTTCCCCAGACTGAATTGTGGATGGAGCAAGTAATGGGATGAGCAGCAAGAGCTCAGGGGGTGGGTTATTTGTTACTGGCCCCCAGCTGGGCCCTCGTCCAGCCCATGGACTGTTGCCGCGCCTGGCTGGCTGGCCCTCTTCTGCTACCGCAGCTTTGTAGGTCCCAGAACACTGCCTGTCCATCCTTGTTGGTACCTGAATCCTTCCCACACCTCTGTAAATAGAGGATGCCCCCTTTCTTCCTGGCACTCCAATGTTTACAAAGTTAACACCAATTTTATCTAAATTTCAAAATCCAAGACGAACCCAGTATGCCACAGGTCCTGGGAACACTCGGGAGTTGACATTTGGAATATGCCATAAACACTTTTTAAAAGATTATTATAGAAGGGTCTAGAACATAGGGACATTGCTACACCTGTCAGTGTGAACCTGATAGAAATAAAGATGTCCTGGCATTTTACATCTGTCCATTTTATACTAACTTTGAGATGAGATGTCCTGGCATTTTACATCTGTCCATTTTATACTAACTTTGACCAAGCAGACCATCTTCAACTGAATTAAGCCATATTTTTTTTTTGCAGCTTTATTTTTTGCAGCTTTTGGCTGGGGCTGGGTTTGAACCCACCACCTCCAGTATATGGGGCCGGTGCCCTACTCCTTTAGCCACAGGCGCTGCCTGAATTAATCCATAAATCAAGGGCACTGAACTACATCTTGAAATAAATTTCCTGCACATTTCATCCTGGCTATAACCGAGGCTTCTTGGGACGATGTTGGAGGGAACTTAAGGTTACACTAAACTCCTAGGGACGTTCTTTTTTACCTTCCATAAGTGGTCCCTCTAAACTGGGGGACCTCTTGTCCCATGTGTTCTAAACTGGGAAGGTAGGGGTACCATTAGGGCCCCTCCCTCTTGGCTACCTGTAGAAGGCTTACATGGAATTTGAGAGTTGCCTTTGTGCCCTCACCTCTGCCCCTCTCAGATACTGAGTCAGGGACCTACCCTCTGATCCGGTAACACCCAATAGCTATGGCAATGCCAACACACTGTGATGTGAAATGAGTTAGATTCTGAATCTCATTTGATGAGGTTAAGAGCAGAATTGAGACCCTTATCAAGGTAACACAAGAAGCAATGTCAAATATTGACACAGCCACTCAAAAAGCAGTCCACAGAAAAATGGGAAACTGATGCTAATGGGTGACAATGGGGTAGACAAAGCAACTCTCCAGACAGCACCATTTAAATAGAATACAATGTAGGCCAGGTGTGGTGGCTCATGCCTGTAACCCCAGCATTCTGAGAAGCAGAGGCAGCTGGACTGTTTGAGCTTAAGAGTTGAGACCAGCCTGAGCAAGAGCAAGACCTCATCTGTGCTAAAAATAGAAAAACTAGCCGGGCATTGTGGTGGGTGCTGCTAGTCCCAGCTACTTGGGAAAATGAGGCAAAAGTATTACTCAAGCCCAAGAAAGAGATGGAGGTTACAGTTAGCTACTATGCCTCATCATATTACACAGGGCCACCAAGTGAGACTCTATCTCAAAAACATAAATAATAAGTGAATAAATAAACAACAATGAGAGTGACACCCCTGTAGTTGTGCAACACACTTCACTCATTCCTCTAGGACAGTGATTTTCAACCAGCGTGTTGTGGGAGGATTGTAGGCATGCTGCAACAAATTTTAAAGATCATTAATTACATTATTTTCAAAAGAAGTTCCAAGTACAGTAAATACATTTTCTTTTTTCCACTCTTATTTTTAGTGAACATAATTAAAGTGAGCCATGGAAGTTTAACTTCAGGTTCAAGTGTGCTGTGAGATAAAAAAGGTTGAAAGCTGGGAGGAGCCAAGATGGCGGTCTGTAGCCAGCTTTCTGCAGATGCTCCCATCCAGAAGGAGAGTTAAAGGACAGAAATTTAGCAAGAAAGCCAACGGTTTGGAACTGAGCCAAAAGAGAAGGTCGAAGAACGCACATCATCCCTGCTGGAGCGACCTACAACCCCAAGGATACAAATAAAAGGTACAGACCACATCACCAAGTGGACGGGAGTCCCCTCCCCCATGAGAGCGGCTGGCACTATACGCCATACCTCCATACAAACAAGCAAGCAGAGTTCAGATGTCCTCCCACTCTACCCCACAGGAGAGACCCTCTAAAAACTGGACCTCCTTCCCCTACTAGGGTGCCACGGTGCTCTCCTGCCAGACATAAAACTATATAAAAACTGCAGATATTCTCTACCTGCAAGTTGGAACTCCCGGCACTCCCCTTCACTCTCACCCTGAGATCTGGAAGTCTGTCCCCCACGGAGTCCAGATTCTTGGACACTTTCTCGAGGGGTGTGGACAGGGTGCGGGCTGTACTGGGCTGTGCTGTTTTCCCGGCTCAGGAGCGGTGAGAGGAATACTGAGCTGAGAGGTGGCCGAAGTGGAGAGGCAGACCCCTGAGGCACCTAGCTGCAGTGCTGAGAAAGCTTTGCTAAA
This sequence comes from Perodicticus potto, assembly GCA_963574655.1. NCBI lineage: Eukaryota > Metazoa > Chordata > Mammalia > Primates > Lorisidae > Perodicticus > Perodicticus potto. The sequence continues at coordinate 368 of CAUYRH010157892.1, read as the reverse complement.
GTTCAGTTGCACCTGGCCCTCAGGGGATGACAGCTGAGACAAAGGGCTGAATCTCACAGACTAAGTCAGGACTATTAGCAGCCCAGCGTCTCTTCCACAGGGCAGAAATTCTGAGAACATGTTCTGTTCTATCAGATTTTTCATCTACTTTACATCAATCAGGGACAGGGCTGGAAATGAGTGAATCGCACCAGCACCTATCAAGTACCCAGGTTGTCAGGCCTCACTTCCCCCCTGCCAACACCGACATACCTGGTGGACTGGCTGAGGAGCCACAGAGCCCCGTGTGACCTAGGCAGGTGCAAACCTCTAGAGCATCTGCTCATTGGAGGGAACTGGAAGCCCTGCAGGGTTACCAGAGACTGGGT
>CAUYRH010157888.1:0-48532 GCA_963574655.1 Perodicticus potto | reverse complement strand
CAAAGAACTCAAGCTAGACCTCCCATTTGATCCTGCAATCCCATTACTGGGCATCTACTCAGAAGGAAAAAAAATCCTTTTATCATAAGGACACTTGCACTACACTGCTTATTGAAGCTCAATTTACAATCATCAAAATGTGGAAACAGCCTAAATGCCCACCAACTCAGGAATGGATTAACAAGCTGTGGTATATGTACACCATGGAATACTATTCGGCCATTAAAAAAATGGAGACTTTACAGCCTTTGTATTAACCTGGATGGAAGTGGAACACATGATAGTAAAGTATCACAAGAATGGAGAAGCATGAATCCTATATACTCAATTTTGATATGATGACAATTAATGAAAATGTGCGACTTGGGGGGCGTGGGGGACGGGGAGACCATAGAGCGGGAAGGCGGGGGCGGGGTCTTGGTGTGCAACACACCTCTTGGGGCACGACACAATTGTAAGAGGGACTTTACCTAACAAATGCAATCAGTGGAACCTGGTTTCTTGTACCCTCAATGAATCCCCAACAATAAAAAAAAAAAAAAATACTGTTAGAACCGTGTTGTCAGTGGTGCTCAAGAATACCTGTCTAAAAAGGTATCCAATCTTTGCTCAGTTCCAACCTCCAATGCAGCCCCAGTTAGCTCCCATCTCCAATTGGTTGTTTGGTTGGACCTCACCTTTCTTCCTTCCTTCCTTCCTTTCTCTTTTTTGAGACAAAGTCTTACTTTGTCACCCTGGTAGAGTGCCATGACATCATAGCTCACAGCAACCTCAGACTCTTGGGCTTAAGTGATTCTCTTGCCTCAACCTCCTGAGTAGCTGGGACTATGGGTGCCCACCACAACATCTGGCTCTTTTTAGAGACAGGGTTTTGCTCTAGCTCAGGCTGGTCTGAATAGGTGATCCGCCAGATCCAAGGGATTGCAGGTGTGAGCCTGGCCTTGGACCTCACATTTCTTATAACCAGATATTCAAATACATTTTGTATTCTTTTTTTTTTTTTTTGAGACAGAGTCTCACTATGTCGCCCTCAGTAGAGTGCCATAGCATCACAGCTCACAGCAACCTCAAACTCTTGGGCTTAAGCGATTCTCTTGCCTCAACCTCCCAAGTAGCTGGGACTACAGGCACCTGCCACAATGCTCGGCTATTTTTTTGTTGTTGTTGCAGTTGTCATTGTTGTTTAGCTGGCCTGGGCTGGACTTGAACCGGCCAGCCTTGGTGCATGTGGCTGGCACCATAACCACTGTGCTACAGATACCAAGTTTGGACTCTTATTTAAAATGTAAAATAAGTCATTGACAATTAGGAATAAAATATTCATTTCTTTTATTCCTCAATATGATATTCTTTGCCATAAATCTGAAGGGAAAATGAAGTATATATATATATGTGTGTTTGTGTGTGTATACACTATATATATATATGCACACACGCACACTTATTTATATACATTATTTTTTCTTTTTTGTGGGGACAAGGATCTCATGCTATCATGCAGTTGTAGAGTGCAGTGGTACAATCATAGCTCACAGAAACCTCAAATTCCTGAGCTCAAGTGATCCTCATGTCTCAGCCTGCCAAGTAGCTAAGACTATAGGAGTGAGCCACTACACGTAGCTAGTTTTTTTTTATTTTTATTTTTTTTGTAGAGATGAGATCTTGCTATGTTGCCCAGGCTGGTCTTGAACTCCTGACCTAAAGTGACCTTCCTGCCTCAGCCTCCCAAAGTGCTAGGAATATAGGCATGAGTCACTATCCCTGGCCAAGGAATAAAATGTATTTCAACATGAAAAGTGGCAATCCTGCAACTAAGGTAACCATTTCTCTCTTATAGAATTAAATTTTATTCTTAATAACAAGAAGAGCTTTTGGGTTTTGCTACCTTTTTTTTTTTTTAACATTCCAATGTACTCAGTTGGATGGCGGGAAATGGGGAATGCAGGCAATTAAATAACCATGTGTTCTACATGAACCCCCAAATCTTCATTGACTGAGTTTTCCCACTGAAATGACTGGTTCACCCACCCTGCCAAATGCTGAAATGCAGGTGCAGCGCGTCCTCCAGTGCTGTCCGGAACAGGATCACCCTCTGAGGCTCCACCTCCGGCGCCTGCCACCTGCTTCTCCTTTCCTGTTCTCCCACTCTGGACCTTTGTGTGGTGTTGCTTGAACAGCTGAGGGGAGTTTGCCACCCTTCCCAGGATCCCCGGGGTTCTTTATTGGCCAGAGTTCCCAACGTGGAATGAAAGAGGATTCCTGGGAAGTTCTATGGTAGAAGATGAACTGGGAAGAGGCGTTACGGGGAGACCCTGTCCCATGCCAGGCACCCACGCCAGTGTGAGACAGAAGAGAGAGTGTGGAGACCAGGCCAGGCTTGGAGGTCCTTGGAATGGTTTGCAGTTCCTAAAATGAAAGTTTTGTTCTTTCTAACAGACAACTGCTTTTACTGAACACCTACTCCAGGTGACATTTTGGTCCCTGGACAGTAACGCTAAAAAAACTCAGCCTTAAAAATATCACTGGGTGACCAGTGTCCAGGAATCTGGGGAGCAACAGGAACACCGTTTCTGAAAGCCCTAAGCAGAGAAGGAACCTTTTATCTCAACACACTTCAGTGAAAATTGTCATGCTTTGTATTGCCACAAAATGACAAGCAGGAGTGAGGGGAGGGCACACAATTTCCCCTGCCCAGTTGTCCCAAATGGCAGCCCTGCAGAAACCAATTATGCTAATGATATTTTCATACTAAAAAGGAATGTGCCATTGCTGGTGATTTTGTTTTGAACAGATGTCATTTTTTCCATTGGGGAAAATTTAAATGCAATTTTGTTGTTTTCCTTTTCTCAAAAATGGATCTCAAATGGCCATAAGCCCCAGTTACAAGAATCTTCGAGTGAATTTTGAGGCTTAAAGTACCCCAAGCCACTTTCAGCCTCTGGCAGGTTGGCGTGAGTGAGGGTACCCAGCGGCTGCCTGCCCACTCAGGCCATGTCCGCCCCTTGGTCAAGTTCAGGCTGATCCCAATTTGCAAAGAGACGCCTCTTCTGTGGCTTCCCACCACGTCTGACCCACGAACTTCCCGAGGACTGTCAACCAAGGCTGGGTCTGGCTACTGCAGAGCCAAGGAGGAAGATGTCTCTCCTGTCCCAGCCACACCACTTTAAAACCAAAATGAACACCTCGAGCCCCACACTAAACAGTCTCTGCGCTCTTCCCACTCCCAGCCCACCCTCATCCCACCAGAGTGACTCGGTCAAAAGCTTTTCCTTCTTCAGAGTGATTTCTAGTAACCCCCAGAGCTGTTTTTCTAATTAAATAAACCTCATCTTGTCTAGCTTCCTGGTCAGCATTTTGAACCCCTACAGATGGGCCTGAGGATTAACAGCAAATCCGCCTCGGCCGAGCTCTGGCAGATGGGCGGCCTGGGTCTGATAAATACCCGGACGGGGCTCGCCTCCTCCTGTTCCCGACAGATAGACAGGATGCCCAGCAAATTAATTTTAAAGTAGTGCCCCTCGCAACTCTTAGAATGTCAAAGGAGGCCGAACACAAACGCTATGAATTTCACACGCGGATCATATTATCACTTCCCGATAACAGAGAAACAGCCTGTTGGGCAGAGAGGGCCTGGGGAAGGCCCAGAGCACGGCCACTCACACCTGTAGGCTCAACTTCCTGTCCCGTCCCTCTGTGGAAAGCCCTTTCTGGCTGGAAACCATCTTTCAGCGTTTGTGTTGGCTTCATGGTCATCCAGGTGCCTTTGAAATTTGAGGGTAGGTACACCAGAAAATGAAACTGGTTTTTGTGTCCTTGAAAAGAGGGGGCCAGTTGACATGACAGGGGAAGACGGACATTATCTCCTCAGTCGTTAGAGATGTTTGCACTTGAGAGCTGACGGTACATTAGCCTATTCCAACTGGGCGGGGACCCTGAGTGCTGGGACAAGGGAACACCTCACCTGCCTTCATCTGTGAGATGCTCTTCTCCGTCTTCCAGCTGCACCCCATCTTGGAAGCTATGTAGGACGCCAGGAAAGCTCAGCACTGCCAACCAGAGGTGTGTGCCCCCCTAGTTCACTGGCCATGTAACCCGGGTCTCGCCAAGATCATTGTGTAACATGCAAGGAATACCATTCTCACCCCACCCCCCGAAAAGCCCACACCAAATCACTCCCTTGTGTCTTTTAGAGCCTCTTCCTGTTATATGGGTCAGATATTTTCTTGAGGGATCAGTCAGTGTTGTGACTCACACTCCCAGCACCCAGGCTAGGAGTCATTCCTCCCACCCTGTACAAATGAGGGAACTAGCTCCTGCTGGGAACACACAGCCTGGCTCTGGAAATGCTGATGAAAGAGCAGAGGATGGGAAGACTGAAGTTCGGTGGCAGGGAAAACCTCCCCAAGGTCACTCAGCGGCCTGAAGACAGCAGCTGGCCTCTGGGTCCTGGTGCCACCTCACCTCCGCAGGGACAGTGCACTCTGCGGACAGCACTGCTGAACTCCCCCGAGGGACACAGCTGGCCAATTGCTGAGAACTGCTTCATGGCTGGAGAAAACTGGCCCACAGACGTTGAGGTGACTAAGCAGAGGTAACACAGGGGTCCCCAAGACATACCAGTTAGGAGTCTCGGTCTCATAATTCTCTGTGACCCTGTTCACTTTATTTTTCTGAATGCCCAGGGTGACTAGATGTCCACTTTTGCTAGGACAATCCTAGTTTATACTTGTTGCCCCAGAGTAAGTATTAATAATTCCTTCTTTCACACTCAAAAAGGAAGTGGTTTGGTTAAAAATTACATGATTAATGACATGTTTTTGTTTGTTTGTCATTTACCTCTCACTGATACTGATAGAACATCCGCCCACGACAGCAGGTGATTTGTACGCTTTGTTTAAGGCTGTACCTTTAAATGGTACTGCCACACAGGAGGTGTTCAATAAATATTGTTGAGTTAATTTATAGATTTCAAATGAGAGAGATGTGTGAACTCAGAGCACTATTAAGGAGTTAACACAATAAAATGGGGTCAGTTTTAGCTCTGACGCTTTGTGTCTGTGTGTCCCTTGACTAGTCCCCTAGTCTCCAGGAGCTTGCGTCCTCCTGGCTGGAAGGGGCTACTCTCAACACAGCTGACAACCAAGGGCAGAAACAAACATACCAATGGTATTAACAACATGAAGATGGCGTGGAAGTTCTAAAATGCATTCCAAGCTTCTATTTGATTTTACTTCAGCAATTAAACAACAACAGCAAAAACAATTAAACAGTAGTGGCTTCATTAGCAAGTAAACAGCCATGTGGATGAAAATGGAAGTGGTAAAACTCAGGTTGGGGCATTTCCTAAATATCCAGCACAATCTTTCTGGTCACTTGCCCTGAAGCCCAAGAAGCTAAGGAGGGTCACAGAATCATTTGACATAGCTGTGTTCAAAAGGCTGCCTTTTGCAGACCCTTTGTAAGACAAGGAGGCTGGCCCCCTGCTGTTTCAGCTGATGCCTCCAGGCCTAGCTGGCCTGCCTCCCACCTGCACCTCTCTGGGCAGCCCAGGCAGCTCACGTCCACTTCCGCTCTCCATGGGCCATCGTTCACGTTCTCAGCCAAAACACTGCAGGTCCAGGGCTTCCCAGCCTCTCCCAGGGAGTTCCCAGAGCAATTAACAAAACAGAAGGCCTACTTAGGAGAAATTAGGATTTACTGCCAACTTTAAAGTGATCCTGAGACCCTTTTGAAGAAAAGTGAGGTCTTTTCCCAGGACCCTCCAAGCAAGAAAGAGTTCGTCAAAGATTTGTCTAAGGTGGCAGCCAGCAGCCCTCCTCAAGCCTCTCCCAGCGGACTTCCCACTCTGAAGGGCACAAAGAACATAACTTTGACAACCTGAGGCCTCACATTTTGCAAATGACTTTGTTTCCTAGTAATTTCAGTTTACTGGTGAGTTTTGCTTTGGACTTTTTTCTCCTTTTAAAGGCCGGGTGACTCGACCACATTCCTGTTCTTGTGTCTTTCCTTAGTAACCCTTCAATGGTGTGCAAAGAGGGATTCCGGTGTGCTTTACACCGTGAGACACGTCAAGAACGATAAAATCAGTGTGAATTGTCTTCTCTGCCTTAACATCGCTCACGTGAAGAGAAGTGTGCACTAACACTGTGCCCAGACCCGCTTTCACCCGTCAGACTCCCACAGATCACAATGCCTAGGTGACACTGGGAACAGGCCCTGCCACACATCACCAGGCCCTTGGGCTAGTGCAGCTTCTCTGGGAACAACTTCAGCGGTCTCTATCACTTTCACGTTGACCCAGCAATTCCACTTCTAGGAATTTTTCCTTCAGATGTACCATTAATAGTTTGCGTATGATAATTGCTTCTATATGTCAATAGGAAACTGGTTAATTGCATTCTTACTTATAGCCATTAAAAAAACAAGCTTTATACCTATCAGTGTGAAGTGATATTGCAAATATACTGTAAGGCTGGAAAAACAAAGAGTGACAATGAGTGCAGTGTGCCACTGCACCTTGTAAACGGGGAAGAGTGACAGAGTGCAGAAATACACGCACCAAGTGTGTCCAGAGTGCAGCCCAAGCCACAGTTGACCTTGCTCACCTTTGCGGAGGAGAACTGGGGGTCTGGGAATCCGGAAAGGAGACTTCTTTCTACACTCTTTTATCTTTTGAGTCTTGAATTCTGGGCAATTAGCTTAATCAAAATAAGCAAGCAATTAAGTGATAAAAATGTCTTAAAGGGTTGGTTGTGCCTTCTAGACATTTCACTCGCAGAAACAAGCCTCGCTCGGTTTACTTGCAGCGATGCACCACACACCCAACTTCCATAATTTCAGTGCAATTAACATTAAAAGTGGTTTCAGGTGCAATATTAATGTAGGCATTAATAATTAGTTAAATGACATCTCTCAATGAAACAACATTCTGATTTATTAATTCTCTAAGAGAAATAAAAATAAGATGGACAAAGAGATGAATTTAAGGTATCTGGAACCAGAAATACGTCTCTAAAACCAGATCCTCATTTTTGATCTAATAGGTGAAAACCGCACACACAAAATTATATATGTAAAGCAGAAATTAAGTTTACTTTCACGTAGCTCTCTCCTTTAAAACCCTTTTCATCCTCTGCCTGACTTTTATGACTTTACACTTTGTTAGGTAGCCCCATTGTACACATTTATACTAAGCATTATTTCCCATGATTAGCCTAATCACACAATCCAACAGCTTCTAAGTGGCCTTCTGGGCCAGGTAGGGGTGGCTCGTGCCTATAATCCCAGCACTCTGGGAAGCCAGGACATAGAGGATCCCCTGAGTTCAGGCATTTGAAATCAGCCTGAGCAAGAGTGAGACCCCATCTCTACTAAAAATAGAAAAATCAGCCAGGAGGCAGCGCCTGTGGCTCAAGGAGTAGGGCGCCAACCCCATATACGGGAGGTGGTAGGCTCAAACCCGGCCCTGGCCAAAAACTACAAAAAAAGAAAGAAAGAAAAAGAAAAATTAGCCGGGTATTGTAGCAGGTGCCTGTAGTCCCAGCTACTCAGGAGGCTGAGGGAGGAGGATAGATTGAGCCCAGAGTTGGAGGTTGCTGTGAGCTAGGCTGAGGCCACGGGACTCTAGCCTGGGCGACAGTAAGACTCTGTTTCCATTTTTAAAAAAGTAAAGATGAAGGAAGTTTTCTGGACTGACACTCATTCTACTGAGGTCACGGGTGGAAGTTAGAATGTTCTACCTCTTGAGAAGCCTGTCATGACAAACAGTCTGCAAGGCCAACACATTAAATGCAAACAAGTCACTACTTCTGTCATTATAGTTGTCATCATTAGAGCGCCATGTTGCACTTTATTAAAGTCCAGCAAGCTCTATTTTGCTTCATTTACATTAAGTTACTTTTTCCTTTATTTAATGGAAATAGGGCCATTTTCAGGTGCTAACAGAGGAGAGGGGCAGCACCCCGCACAGAAGAACTTCACAGATGGGCCCCCTAACCTTAGAGTGTCAGCTGCTCTCCCCAGCCACACTCGCACCACACCGGACCACTTCTACTCCCCTGAAGCATCATGAGAATTTATTTAAACATTAACTTGGTGACTCTGACTCCTGAAAGTCATCTATACAGTGGCCCTGGAATAGGCCATCTGAACTTGCATCTTAGAGCTTCTCATTACTGGCTCAAGGACGTTGGGCAAGTTGCTTAAACTTTCTTTGGTTTTGGATGGCTCATCAAAATATTTTGGGGTTTTTTTTGCGGTTTTTGTCCTGGACTGGGTTTGAACCCACCACCTCCGGCATATGGGGCTGGCGCCCTACTCCTTTGAGTCACAGGCACCATCCCTCAAAATGTTTCTTTATTATGAAAATTTGTAAAAGGGAGGCATTGACAGTACATGCTTCACAGATGAGGGAAGAAAATCTATACGTGTCCTCAGCTGAGTACTGTGCAAATAGTAAATGCTCTGTATATATCAGCTGCCGCTGTTACCAACTTCCTTGCCTTTCTAGATCTGGTAATATTCTCACTTTCCAGACCTGCACCATTCATTGCTCTCCTCTTCCTGTAGATCTCAGCTCAAAGTTGACTTCCTCCCTGAGCACTCAGCCCGGCCAAGACCAGAGCCCCTGCCCTGTACTTCCCTAACCGCTCGCCAGGTCTACACTCATTTACAAGCATCTGTTCACTTGTCCGGCCTCCCCCATCATATCACAGTTTTATCCAGGACAGCTGTTCTGTGGGTTCATCACTACATCAGCAGCACCTAGTAGGTAATCGATACTGGAGTGAAACAGAATGGATAAGAACCTTCACCCTTGAAGCAAATGTCTGAGGCCTTCTGATGTTCAAACCGGATGAGCCAATCAGAGTTGGACAGCTGGGACAGACCTTGACATGGATTTAAAACTTGAAAAAAAGGTGAATGTAGATTGCGTAGATAAAGCACTATCAGAATACCCCCAGGTGGTAAGTGCTTAGTCCTCTGTGTATTTTGGATCTTGCCAGTTGTTATTTGACAGATATTAGTTAATTCCCAGACACAGAAGTGAATAAACACATTCAAGGAGGTGTAGGGGGTGGTGCCATTAGAACCTGATCCTCTGGGCCTTGCGGGGCCAATTTGCTATCACAACCTCCACTTTCTCCTTGACTGTACTCTAGACCTTGCTCCCATCAGGGAGCATGTGATCTTGGAACGAGAGGCTTGCCACCAGCACCCAAGGGACCTCACCTTGAGTTTCCTCATTATTGTAAGAACTCAAGCTCCTTTACCTAAAATGTTTTTTAAAACCCGACAAATAGTCCTCCTATTTGCTAGCAACATTCCAAGATGTTTTTGCATTCCTAACTTACAAATACACCTTTGGCAACTTGATGAGAGTGAGTGGGAGGAGGGGTGTTAAAGAAGGTGGATTTCTAGGCAAATAGCAAGACACCAGGTGATAGTCTTACCACTGTTATTTTCATAAAGTAATTTCTCTCTGGCCTCAGTACTCAGAGTGCCAGTACTGTTCCTAAGCTATTGGTTTGTTCTTCTCTCCCAATAACATAACCAATTATCAACTTGGCCAGCAGAAAATAAATATCAGAGCTGCTTTTTGCTTTTTCCCGTTAAAAGTACTTTTCAGAACTGAAACACTAGTATAAAGGAATCATGGACACTTAGCATTTTGGTCTCCTGCAGATCTCCTCGCCTGCCCCTTCACTTTCTCAGGTGACAAAGCTGAGCTGAGCTTCAGGAGCCAGAGGCCACGCTCAGGCTGTTTGTGCACCAGCCTCCTCCCTTCCCATCTCACCTTCTCTATCTCATCTTGCTGTGCTCATTTATTTTTTAATGTATCTTGCTTAAATAAAAACGCTGACGTCACTGAAACTTTTGGTTTTCATCATCTTCCGCTCTTGCTATGTCCTTAAAGAAAGAAATGGATGTCCCAGGGAGCCCTGGTCAACTGGAATTGAGTGATTGGTGCTGCTGGTTGGGGTCAGCGCTGTTTCCAGGACACTGAACCCACGGCAAGCTGCTGACAGCCCATGGGACAGCTGCCTTCCCACTGCAAGAGCGCCTCCATAGCACAGGCATAGACCCTGCCTCCAAGGTGAGTACACAAGCTTACTGTTTTCTTTGGGGATCCTTGGCCATATTTCCCTCTCACTGTGCTTTGAAAATTAACCACCAGAGTCTCATCTTTATGGCTTCATTAACTATTCCTTGTAATTGTGCCAGTCATAATTAATTCATTTGTTATTCACATGGGTGACATACGGACACTTTAATAGATTTTCTGCAGGGAATTCCACACAGTAAATGATATCGATGGTGCCTTTAGAAAATATTTAAAGGAGAACCACAGTATGAACTATTTCACATAAGTAGCAATGACTTATTTTATGATAAAAATGAAAATAATTTGTTTAACCCTTCAACCTTCTCAGATGAAAGCCAGTATACTGGCTGGAATAAACTAGCCCTTCCTCTCTCCAACAGATACTTCTAATCTATAATTTAGAGCGCCAAAAATAAAGTCATTCTTATAAAAATAGATGATGCATTTACTAAAATGCTTGCCAGAACATTTACGTAAATAATACTTGAATGAATTTCAGGTTAAAATCTTCCCTTTAAGCCTTCTTTTTCTCCAGATATCATCTGTATTTTAACATCTTACTGCACAGCTGCACCCCTCATGTTTAATTTATGTTGGAATCTTCTATGACAAGATCAACTTCTTTTTTGAGTGAAACAGTTCATTCTAGGTAAAACATTGGGGACTCAAATATTACCCTGCCCCAACCCTTCCCACACCCTTATCTGCCCCCCATTATTAGCAGGGCTGAGTGAAATCCACAGTGTGGAGTATTTCACCACATGCTTTAATCATTGGTTATCTGGTAGAAGCGTCAGGCTATTCTGACAGACAGACGGTGAAGCGGCAGGACTGGGGCAATCATCTACAAATTCAAGTTAAAAACTCAACAGCCAGTTTTGCCTGAAATACCCCAATCGTGGAGGGGAAAAGTGTCTCTTTGGTTTACATTATTCTCATGATTGCTTGAGTTTCCACCTGACTCAGTGTGAGTGAATCACAGATATACAGAATTTTAATCTCTTGGAGATAATCTGGCCTAACCCCCTTATGTTCCAGATGAGAAGACTGAGACCCATAGAGACTGAATGCCCTGCCCAGGTCATCAGCAGGTGGTGGCCGAGTACAGTCACTGGCCCGTGCGTGCCGGCTCCCAACTCAGCACTCTTCCAGCTGAGGCTACCTCCTCTTGCTTAACCCCACTGCCTCTAGAAATCAAGGAAATGGTGCCCACTTGTAGCCAGAATGATGAACTTTAATATGGAGACAGCAAAATGCCACTCCAATCCAAGGCACCAATTTACCTTGGCTGAGCATCAAACAATTTTCTCTTTACAGTTTCTATTAACACTAAAGCAACCAGCTTTCAAAAATAAATATGAGTCTTCACAGAATATACAAAGAAATCTTCATTATTCCTAATAGGTACTTATGCAAAACCACAAAAACCTCTTGAGTCCCACAGGAAAACTCAGGTCCAGAATGTTGTACAAGTCTAAAATCTGGCCTGGCGTGAGGGGTGTCAGTCTGAGGCCCTCCTGCACTGCTCCGGGCCGGACAGCCCACACTTGCCAGGGCCCAGCCTGGCAAGGATGGTGCTGTTCTTCGGTCTCCTGAGGCACTAAATTCCACAAGCATATATTCTTTGTTTCTGAAACAAAAAAGTTTTTCTCGTCCTTCTGCCAAGAATGTTTTCTGTTTTTAAGACAGCTCGGGATACCCACTGTTTAGTTCACCTGCCTTCTCTGCCTCGGTGTTCAGCACACGCTTTTCTGCGGGCTTTTCATGTTTTTATATCAGTATTTCTCGGATTTTCTGGGCCACGAGGGTCATCTGCAGGGTGGCTGGTTAGTGTAACCTACCCAGGAAGGGCTGTGGTTGTTCTGCCTTCTCCTGGCTAGAACAGAGGACCCAGACTAAGGTCAAAATTATTACGTGGAGATTAAAGTGTAGGATTTAATTATGTGTTCTGTTGCTCCTGGTACATTTATTAATTTAGCAGTACAAACTGACTGGGGCTAAACAAGCAGGACTGATTAATTTGCAAAGACATCTAGGTAACAGATTGTGATCAAAGCAGAGGCTGATCCTGTTAGATTGAAATGTGCTGTTCTGTGCTGCATGGGCCGAGGAGTGGGGTTTATCTTTATCAACGCTTTTCTCTGAAGGAGGGGACAAGCTTGCAGATACTAATCAGGCTGAGGCCCTGCCACTCAATAATTACCCACTGTCTCATCATAATCCCAGAACTAAGCCCCTGCCCAATCCATCTGGGACCCTTTTCCATCTATTGCACAGCTCAGGAATACGTGTGTAAGCTATTACCTCTGTCCCCCGAGTATAGACTCACGGCAGTGACCAATTAGGTTGCCGTGTTCTCTTTCCCCCTTCGCTTCCAATTCAGCCCATATTGCTCAGCACTGAGAAGTTGGGATTCATCTGGGTGCGGAAATCCACTCATCTCAAAGGCTGTCTCGCCACAGTCACTGATAAACATCACACAACGCTTAAAATCGAGAAATACTTTGAAAAGAGGAGTGGCAAGAACACACCTCTATATCTCGAGTCTTCTTTAAACCACTCTCAACCTGCCACCATCTTCTGCCAGGACAAATCTCACAACGAGGAAAATATTCCTGACCCTAATCCAGAAATCACACAGCTGAGAGGTGAGGAGAGCTGACTTGGGGATAATTGAACCCTACATCCCTGGGTGTCCCCCCCATGGTTTTGAGCCCAGGGTCCTGAAGTCCAAGAGCCTTAGATTCAAACTCTGCTCTGGGACGTGGCTCATGTCTATAATCCTAGCACTCTGGGAGGCTGAGGCAGGAGGATTGCCTGAGCTCACGAATTTGAGACCAGCCTGAGCAAAAGTGAGACCCCATCTCTACTAAACATAGAAAAACTGAATTGAGAGGATGGCTTGAGCCCAAGTTGGAGGTTGCTGTGGGCTATGACGCTACGGCACTCTACCCAGGGCGACAGCTTGAGACTGTCTCAAAAAATAAATAAAATAAAATAAAACTCTGCTGTGCTGTTTACCAGCCAGTCTCTTCACTTCTTTGAGATTCCATTTTGCCTTTGGTAAAACAGCGCCTGCCTTAGCAAGTTGCCCCGATGAGTTAACTCTGATGAGTTCTCAGCTCCCTCTGGGCCCCCCTGTGCTCCCCAGCACTGGCCAGGAATATTCTTAATTCTTGTAAAAGACGTGGCATCTTCAAAGTGCAGTAGAGGTGGAGATACTCTACCTAGAGCATGTGACTTTGCAGGTCACAGAACCCTGTTCTAAGTTAGCTAGTCCTATCATTTTCTGAGTTTCTATTGCATTTCTAGCCAAAACCAAAACATTTAGCCCTTTTTTTTTGTTTTTTGTTTTTTTCTTTTTCTTTTAAGATAGAGTCTCACTGTCGCCCTGGTTATAGTGCTGTGGGTAGAGTCGTCATAGCTCACTGTGACCTCAAATTCTTGGGCTCAAGTGATCCTTCTCCCTCAGCCTCCTAAGCAGCTGGGACTACAGGCGCCCACCACAATGCCCAGTTAATTTTTCTGTTTTTAGTAGAGATGGGGGTCTTGCTCTTGCTCAGGCTGGTCTTGAACTCCTGAGCTCAAGCAATCCTCCCACCTCAGCCTCCCTGAGGGCTAGGATTACAGGTATGAGCCACCACACCTGGCCCAGCTCTTGCTCAAATTGAGCCCACTATTATCTGCTAATTATTTTGGATATATATACTTCATCTTCCCAAATAAAGTATACTTTCCTGAAAGGTAAAATTCACATCTTTTTTCTTTTGTATATCCCACAAGTGACAGTTAATATATCCTTAGTGAGTTTTGTGTTCAAATCTAAGCACTGCTCATAAAATTCTTCATCAACAGTTTTGAAGGCGGGGACAAGTAGTCAGTTACAATTTTCAAATAAAGAAACAGAGGCAGTTATGTCAATCAAGTGAGCCAGAAGAGGCACTATTATTAGCGGCAGAAGTTCGGGAGGCATGAATTTCAAGCCATTGCTAGTCCCACAACTCTGCGGAGGGACGGCATGGGGCTGGCTGCTCCTTCCTGGTCAGGGCCAAGCCTGGCTGACCCAGCAGGGACTGTCCTCGGCGTACGCTCTGTCAGGGCCCAACCCAGCTCCTCATTAGCCAGGACCCCATTTCAGATCCTGGCTGATGCTGACAGGGCTTTAATTAGTTAAATCTATGACTCGACTTTTCTCATTCTTCCCTGGCAGCAAGGAAAATAAGCTAACACGTGGATGATTCACACTTACACTTCCCAAAACCCTTCCCTGGGGCCTCAGGGGGACACCCTGAAGGTGGACTACCCTTTGGAATTCATGCCTGCAGTTCCGACAGCTGGTTTTTATTTATTTCCACGGTTGGGCCATTTCAATTTGGGGCTTTTATTATATAAGCAAATATTTGTTAAAGGATCAGGCAGAGGCTGAGGTAGGTTAGTCAGGATTGTAATTAAGGTGGTGTGTTCCAGGGTTAGAGGACAGAGATGGGCTGGGTCCTCAGCACATCATGGCTGTGTTACTTTGGAAGATTTATAGGTGTCTCTGGGCCGCACCCAGCCCACAGCACATGTGTGTGTAGGCCCTGTTCCCTCGTCCTAAAGGATAGATAGGTAAGAAGCAATTAATTTGGATAAAATATTTTAAGACCCTTTTTGCAAATTTCTTGATAGTAGTATATACTAATGCTCTTTTATTTTTCAGATTGTCCTTTTGAAAGTGGATTATAATTTTAAACTATTTCTTTAACATGTTCTGGTTTGTAAGTTTTTAATTATTTCTAATACAGTCACTATCCCAGCTCTGCGAAACAATTATAGATATTATCTGCGTGTGCTCTGTGGAAGACATAACTATTTCTCTGAGGGGCTGTGTGGCTTTGCTGACAAACCCCGGCTTCCCCCTGAGGAAGAGCAACCTCTCAAGGGTGACGCTCGCTTCTCAGCTCCCTCTGGGCACCCCTGTGCTCCCCAGCACTGCCCAGGAATATTCTAAATTCTTGTAAAAGACATGGCATCTTCAAAACGCAGTATAGAATTGTTGTTTGTGAGTCAACGCCCTCATTTCATCTAATGCCTTACATCTTGGAATCTGTAGAGATTCATCAGTTTAGATTCCCCTGGCTCCCAAGTGTAATAAAATGCGACTATGTTGTTAAGGTAGGGAAACTGAGGCTGTGAAGTTGCCAGGCTTCCCTGGGAGATCTCTTACCTACGAGGAGCCCAGAGCCCCGGGACCCACAGGAGAGACCCGGTTCCACCTTCACCTCGCTGCACCTCTGTGGCTGGTGACACCGCAGGCTGCCCTTCGTGTCAAACGCAGCTTTGGTTTCTGTAACATGACCTTTGCCCGCTCCTTCTCCTCCTGGTCCTCTGACTATGGGTGCTCCTTAACCCGACATCAGTTTTTTTCTAAATGTAAAGCCTCTAGAGCAGTGGTTCTCCACCTTCCTAATGCTGCGACCCTTTAATACAGTTCCTCATGTTGCGGTGACCCCCAGCCATAAAATTATTTTCATTGCTACTTCGTAACTGTAATTTTGCTACTGTTATGAATCGTAAGGTAAATATCTGATGTGCTGGAGACCCCCAAAGAAGTTGCCACCCACAGGTTGAGAACCGCTGTTCTAGGACTTATTTTGTTCCTCTGTCCTTAATGTCGTCCCTGCATAGAACCTGGAAGGGCCCTTCTTCCGTCTAGCCCGTGCCCCTGGCTCTTCTTCTTTATTATCAGTTGGAAGGGCCCTTCTTCCGTCTAGCCCAAGCCCCTGGCTCTTCTGCTTCATTATCAGCTGGAAGGACCCTTCTTCAGTCTAGCCCATGCCCCTGGCTCTTCTTCTTCATTATCAGTTGGAAGGGCCCTTCTTCCGTTTAGCCCGTGCCCCTGGCTCTTCTTCTTTATTATCAGTTGTTTCCAGGTGTCTGTGCCTGGAAAAAGCTTCATGTCCTTAAGTTCAACATGTCCCCAAAGGAGCCCATTAATGTTCCTCCTCCAACCCCCCCTCGAAAGAACTTCCTTTTCCAGACATCAGTATCTGCTTCCACGTGGCTCAGGCGATCTGACACCCCTTTGCTCTAATTGCTTACTTTGTGCGTCTGTTTTGCCTCCTGACTAGATGGCAGTATCTTCGAGGGAGGAGGTTCCGTGGATCAGCCGGCCCCTGGAGAGTCCCTAATAAGTGCCAAAAGCAAAAGGGTTGATGTCACCAGTTGAGAAAATCCACATAAATGCACCTGAGCTTTTGGCCTGTATAAAATGAGCGTGATGTTTTGTTCTGGGAGAGGGTCACAGCATAGAATTCTAGTTCCTGTTCTCCCCAGGGCTCCAGGTACTCCGGGAAGCAATTTGGGGTGAGAGAAAGGCACAGGCCGCACTCACTCCATGGAAACAAAACTGCTCTAAAACATCTTCCGTAAAAAAACTTGGTTCCACCTTGACTGAATATTCTGGTGACAATGTATGCCTCAGAAACATCCCACAGACCAACAGCCAAGGTGAAAATACCTCACTAAAGGAGTAAAGCCTGGGGCAGGAGGGTCAGACGGGCCTGGCTTACCCACCATTACCTGCTTGAGGTCCACGTGTCCTGGAGAAAGCCAATGAACCTCTTCTGATTTCCTCAGAGTAAAGATGGAAGTAAGAGCATTTATGGAGTAAGTGTGAGGATTCTCACTACTGTGACACAATGAAGCACCCTACCTAGGATTGGCACAGGGTGGCTGCTTCATGAGCAGTGACTGCTGTTCACCAGGTGTGTGGTGAGGGGATGATGGTGGCAACGCAGGCGTGGCCAGCACAGACCCGCCACACACGCTCGCTCAGTTCACCCTGGTTGAGGGTCACGGATGTGAAAAGCAGCCTGCATGTTCAACCAATGAGTATTCCAGAAGCTGCCTTTCTTCCATTCAACTTGCGTATTTTCCCATGGTGCTGCCCTAGTTCAAAGCGAGACACATGGGGAGCTGTCTCTGGGTTTCTGTAACAGATGAAGAACATGGCTCTCAGCTCTGCTCCCTTTTTTAGAAAGTTTTTTTTTTGCTCTGGATAGAAGTGTAAAAGTCTTTGGAAGGGTTGAGTGTCCTCAGAGAGGGTAAGTCTCTGCATTTCTGCACCTGGTCACTTCAAGAATTTCTAAAAATTATTTTGATTTATTTTAATTTAAAATAAAATTTCAGGGTGGTGTCTGTGGCTCAGGGACTGGGGCACCGGCCCCATATACCAGGGGTGGTGGGTTCAAGCCCAGCCCCGGCCAAAACTGCAAAAAATAAATAAATACGTTTCAGAATGACAAAAAGGTATTATGTCTGCACAAACCTTGGTAATCACCGGTTCCTACTGGGTAGGTTTGGTATAGAGGGAACAAAGATTGAATATTAAGTCATAATCAGAACAGTAGGTCTCTTTTCTAATTCTTTTCTTTTTCCCAGTTCATGGGTGATGTCAGTAGACCACTGGTCCCACAGAAACACTCCCTGGAGTTAATGAAACTTTTCTTTTTTTTTTTTTATTGTTGGGATTCATTGAGGGTACAAAGATCCAAGTTACACTAATTGCATTTGTCAAAGTCCCTCTTATAAATGTGTTCCTCCCCCAAGAAGTGTGCCAGACACTGTGACCCCCCCTTCTCTCTCTCCATTCCCCCATCCCCTATGCATTGACATCAATTGTCCTCATATAAAAATTGAGTACATTGGATTCTTGCTTCTCCATTCTTGTGATGCTTTACTAAGAAGAATGTGTTTCAACTCCATCCAGGCTAATACAAAGATGTAAAATCTCCATTTTTTTAGTGACTGAATAGTATTCCACGGTTTACATATACCACAGCTTGTTAATCGATGCCTGGGTTGGTGGACATTTAGGTTGTTTCCACAGTTTGGTGATTGTAAACTCAGCCGTAACAAACAGTCTAGTGCAAGTGTCCTCATGATAAAAGGATTTTTTTCCTTCTGGGTAGATGCTCAGTAATGGGATTGCAGGATCAAATGGGAGGTCTAGCTTGAGTTCTTTGAGAATTCTCCATACCTCCTTCCAAAAAGGTTGATTAGTTTGCAGTCCCACCAGCAGTGTAAAAGTGTTTTCTTCTCTTCACATCCACGCCAGCAACTGCAGCTTTGAGACTTGTGATATGAGCCATTCTCACTGGGGCTGGGTGATATCTCAGGGTGAGCTCGTTCTCTAATAATTAGGGACGATGAGCATTTTTTCATATATGTTTGTTAGCCATTCATCTGTCTTCTTTAGAGAAGGTTCTATTCATCTGTCTTGCCCATTGATATAGGGGATTGTTGGCTCTTTTTATGTTGCTTAGTTTGAGTTATCTGTAGATCCTAGTTATCAATTTTTTGTCCAATTCATAATATTCAAATGTCTTTTCCCATTTTGATGACTGTCTAAGATGCAGGGTACTCTTGAAGAGACACAGAGGGGCCAGTTCAGATTCATATATTGCATATTATATAAAATGACAAACTTGAGATTCTACTACCAGCTCGTTCACCACACTTACACCTTCCATTCCACTTTTCTAGGCTTTGCCCTGCTCTGCAGAAACCTGCTGCTCACTGGTTATTTCACTTTTAAGACATTACCTGTTCACATCCAGTCTCCTCCCCATCTCTCAGAAGCAAAAAAGCAAGGCTCAGTCACTGGAAATGATTCTTGGCAAGTCCTCAAGGTAACGTAAAGACACTGCCCCTTTCCTTCACCTGTCATTCACATGGCTAGTCTGCTGATGGCTGAGCTGATCCATCTATAAGCATGCCAGGAGACTTGAACCCAGAAGCAGAGAGGCCTCTCCTAGGCCACAATTTTTCCATATTTTTGGAAAAATATACTTGTCCTATTGGGATGTTACTGGCTAGCATGTTCTTCAGGGACAGACTCAAAGGTTTCTTTAATTCTATACAGTGTCACATGCTTTAGTCTGTGTAAGTTGTAGTCATATATTCTAAACTTTAGGGAAAAAAACATCTTTTAGACTTAACAGAATGAAATGATCACTAAAGGAGGGTTGAGAGGTGTTCTATTTAATAATCGCTGAGCTTTGTGGCTGATGGATATCTTAAAATGATTTATGATGATTTTATTAGCCCACTTGAGTTAATGTTGAATTTCCTGCTTACTAGAACCTGCCAATTTCCCATCTATTGGATTAGAATAATATATAAATGCCCAATATGGTTTGTAATCCCTTTCTTGCCATAATCAATGTTCAGTGTAGGCTACACACCTTGGCCCACAAGCGAGATGGCTTCAGGCGGCTCGTTATCCACAGACACTTCCCAGCTGCCTGATGCTTCCCTTCCTGGGTTCAGATTATGTTCTTCAACTTTGCTGTGACAGAGAACATGCTTACTGGTGAGGATTTACTCCAATCTGGGGCATTTGTCGACTTCCAGATTCTAATCCCATTCCTGCCTTTTTGCCTCTCTCTCCTGGACTGCTGTTTCATTGCCTTTGATGAGGACTGAAAGCCGTTAACCTCTCTGAGAGAGTGACAAGAAATCCAAATTCCACCCAAGTCGAGTACATTGTTAACTCTGGGAGTCTGAGAAAGAACTTTCATCTGAGTCTGAGAAAGAGCTTTCCTAAGACCAAGAAAGGAAATGTATCAATTTTCCCCTTTGGGAAGCCAAGAGCAAATCCTGAAATTTATGGTAGCTGATGTAAGAACAAGTTCAATAATCTTAAAACACCTACCTTCACAGACAAGAGATGTCTACAAGACATTTTCTCCAACTCAAAATTCTTTGGCCCATTTTCCTCTGAGGCAAGTCATAAACTTATATGAATTTCTCAACCTAAAATCAATAGGATAAACATCCTCTTTGATTCTGCCAAAATGAAAATCCTCTCCAAGTGGTTGATTAGTGGCAACAGATTAGAATGGAGCAGTCTAAGGAGCCTTGCTGAGAAGCGTTTCTTCCCTGTCAGACATTGTGACCAAAGTCTGTCCCAGAGAAAGGCGACAACGCCACAGTCTGGATGATAAGAAACTCCACGGGCAGGAAGAGCAGGGTAACCTCACATCTGAGAGGGTCTGGGGGGGTGGGTGCTGCCACACACAAAGTTCAGCTCACAAATTAACGGGCTCTGGGGGAAATAACTTCATTTGAATTGTTCCCAAATGTCATCAAAATCCAAGGATCTGTGTAAGAAGGAAAGTCACCTCAATGGTGCGGCAGTCCTAGTCCTCAATATTCCCACCATCTGTTTGGTGGTACCACATATGCGTGTGTGTGTTTATTTTATTATTTATTTATTTACTTAATCTTGCACCAGATCATGCCTTGGTTCCACAGTGGAAATCCAATTTTGCTTAGACGAGTGAGGGTGATACCAGCCTCTGTCATAAGCTCCACCTTTCTTTCTTTCTCTAGGTGAATGTTAGGTCAAAGGTAGCTCTGTTCTACATGGCCATGCAGAGACCTGGATGGACAGAGGCTCCGCCATCCTCCACACAGACTTCCAAAGCCACCTTGAGCGTTCTCCATCCCCGACACCCAGAACGCGGAAAATAATGGAGTAGCATTGATGTCACCCTGAGTCATTTACATAGCGTTACATGTTTATGAGCCAAGTTGATCACATTCAATTATCCAGAACTTACTCATGGTTCTAGAACAAGAGAAGCTGGGGAAAGCAGACCAGCTGGGTGCTCAGGAAGAAGAAGAAACCAGTTTCTGCCTCACGACTCATAAGGCGGAGATCCCTGGGAAGGTCAAACAGTGGCTATTAAGTTAGCGACTGGTATCAGGTTTTGTTAGGAAGGAGAGGACAGCCTGCTCCGTGTGTGTGTGAAGCAAAGTGAAAGAACATCTCCGATTACACTGATCCTGCTGGGAGGTCACCTGGCTACAGTGAGGTGACACTGCTATGGTTGTAGTTCATGGTGTTCTGAAAGTGACCTCCCAGCAGGATCACGGCATCCTGAGCCATTCACACAATCTGACAGGTCCTGACAGGGGCCAATGGTATGATGGCTGGCGAGGAAGAAACCAAAATTCATGGCTATGGCACAACTCTAAATGACTACACAAAGTCCAGACTTTGTAAAGATCAAAAGTTCACTTTGCAGAGTTAGCTCAGAAAGAAAGGATGGGTGTGGACAATTTCAGTTCAGGCAGATGTGCAAAACCAGGGTCAGAAATAGCATACAGGGCACTCTAGGGGTCTTTACACTCAAACATTCGTGCCTTTGTCCTTCATAATCAAACATGGTAAATACTTACTCACTTTGCATGCAATGGACATAGACTGACCTGAAGGTGGGCCCCAAATATCACATATTAGTAACTTTTGACTCTTATCGCTTTTCATTCTAACATCAGGCTGTGAAGTACGGCTTCTAAGTCAACATGTGGCCTTCCATTTTTTCCTTTGGCCAGTTGACTTCAGTTGACTGTCTAGCACCTTCCTTTATCACCTGTTGTCTCCACATGTCAACCCCAGGATCAGGACAAGACGGTAAGCCTCACTTCAGTCCTCGGAAACCACAGCACACAGCACGGCTGGAGATCTCATCACTGCCATATGCTACACACTGGGCTCTGAGATCTGCGGCAGCTTCCAAAACACCCATGTTGTTTTTAAGGGCTGTGTCAGCCCTGCAGATGCAATATCATTGAGTCACATCTATTCAGATGACACAGCCTTTAGTTAGTCTGCTGTAATGGAGGAAGTTAGAATGAGGAGTCAGACTGTTCTCTTTCCACTCACCAGCTCTGTGAGCCTGAGCAAAGTGTTCAACCTCTTTGAGTCTCAAGTACCCGTTCTATAAAACGGCAATTACAACACTTTCTATAGTCAACTACAAAGCGACAATGGGGGCTCTCCTGACAATGTAACTGGCAATGTCACATGCGCTAGACACTTTACATGTTGTATTTAACCCATGTGTCCTTGAGATAAGCATTATTACCAGGGCCTCCATTTTGCAGTTGAGAACACTGAGGCTTGTAGGAATTAGAGGACTCAACTAAGGACATCAGCCAATAAGAAGCAGAATTTTGATTTGGAATTAAGCTTTCTCATTCAAAATCCATGGTCTTCACAACATTACCCTTTTAAGAAGATAAACGGGGCAGCTCCTGTGGCTCATTGAGTAGGGCGCTGGCCCCATATACCAAAGGTGGTGGGTTCAAACCCGGCCTCGGCCGAACTGCAAAACAGAAAAATAGCCGGGTGTTGTGGCAGGCGCCTGTAGTCCCAGCTACTCGGGGGGCTGAGGCAAGAGAATCGCCTGAGCCCAGGAGTTGGTGGTTGCTATGAGCTGTGATGCCACGGCACTCTACTGAGGGCGATAAAGACAGACTCTGTCTCTACAAAAAAAAAAAAAAAAGAAGAAGATAAATGGAAACATTTGGTGAATTGATAGCACTTGGTCTTCAGAAAGTTTTTTCCTTTAGCCTCCATGTTTGCTTCAAACTTCCTAAGGTATAATTCATACTGGACTTGTATTTGGCTTGCTTTCCTTCACACTCACTTGATGGATAAATATTTACTGTCTACTATGTGTCCTGCCCTGAGCCAGATGCTGAGTGTTCAGCCGCGAATACCAAAGACAATCCCTACCGTCAATGCACTTGTAGCACTGCCAGCTGTGTCCTCCAGGAGTCTCTGAAGGTGGAGGCTGCGCCACGGTGCTCTTCTTCAAGATGGAGTAATACCATAGCATTTGCAACTGTAATATTATGTTACCGTGGACACCAGGCAATTAGCAAGTAATTAAATCTCCCTTGGTCTGAATGCACCTGCAACCAAACTGTCTGCTAAAGTTCCCCGGTAAGCTCGCTGATTAGCATGAGTTGAATGACAGGATAATCAGAAAGAAAATACCTCCTTCTGGAGACTAGGAGCAAATGATGAAAAAGTGGAATGTGCTGGAGTGGTACCTGTGGCTCAGTGAGTAGGGAGCCAGCCCCATATACCGAGGGCGGCGGGTTCAAACACGGCCCCAGCCAAACTGCAACAAAAAAAAGAGCCAGGCGTCGTGGTGAGTGCCTGTAGCTCCAGCTACTCGGGAGGCTGAGGCAAGAGAATTGCCTGAGCCCAGAAGCTGGAGGTTGCTGTGATCTGTGACACCACAAAGTGAGACTCTGTCTCTCAAAAAAAAAGAAAGTGGAATGTGCTTTTAACACTTTTGCTTGGGTTTATATTAAGGTAGAATGGTTGGACCTGTTGTTTATCGATATTAATGTCTCCAGTAATGAATATGTCCAGAGAGAACTGACATGCTAATACTTATATTCATCCTTCTTATACCACAAAACCTTTGAAAATGACTGTCAAAGTCAATGCTTCGTCACTATCCGAATGCTTCCGACAGTAATCAGCTACCATCAGCCAGCAGTGAAGACACGAGCGCCCGGGTAGGTACAGGGGCACTCATTCTCATTCAGGAAGCCACAGTTTTATGTTTACGACCACCTACTACACAGTGCAAAGATACTACAGAAAAATAGAGAACTCTCACACCATTTTGCTCCAATCCATTGTATTACCTGTTTCACCAGAGTCTGATATCAGCCTAGATTAGTTGATAAATCATGACAAGTTAGCTTGTTTACTACAAAGTACTCTTTGTAATAAATGGAGAAAAACATTCGACAGATCTTTACAAATTATATTTCTCCTTCTTAAAATTCCATGGCTCTTTGATTAATAAATTGCTTTAATAAGGTCAGTAAGAAGTATCATATTATCCTTGTGTCATCCCCCTCTTAGGACTCTGCAAACTCCTCTCCGCTGGGGACGCAAAATTGCCACCTGGGCCAGACCTCAGCTGACTCGCTGTGTGCTGGGCTGGTCTGCCACTGCCGAGTCAACATCCGGCCCAGCCAGGCTCTAGCCTTCCCGCCTTCAGAAAAATCCAAGCATCAGAGTCGCCGCAGAGACAGTGAGTTACACAGACTCGGCACAAAGGAAGAAGTCCTGAGAGCCCACTTTGGGCTTTAAATGTCTATTATTTAAGACATTTGCCCACCCCTAAACAAAAGCTCAATGGACAAACTTCAGTGTTCCAGTCTCTAAAGGAATTTAGCTTGATGCTAACGCAGAAAAAATTCCCCAGCCACTCATGCAACTTTATCAGACAAAGTGGAGCATGCCTGCTCTTAAAAAAGAAGAAAAAAGACATTATTTTCTTTTTTTGGAGATTGTGCTACCCTAGAAAGGAAATGCATTTGAAGTAGCAAACGTAGGCATTTCAGGCAAATGTGTACTTTGTCTTCAAATGAACAGCTTTCAAAATGATCTTGGTTAAGCTCTCTTTTATTTTTATCTTTTATTCCCTACAATGCCAGCTGAGGTTACCCATCTCCCAACAGCTACCAAATGGACTAGTAATTGTAAGGCTCGGTGATTTAATTAGACTCATTCTAAACACTCACATTTTTATCAATTAGTTAATGGGCTAAAGAGAGTCTCTTTGTTGGAGCCAGGTCACTTGGAAGCTAGAGGCTTCTTGAGGGCAAGAAGCTGAAGAACAGCAGCGTTAATATCTGTAATTAACCTCACGAGTCCTCGGCTGTTCAATTAGGAATGACCGCCCTTCCCTTCCATATGCCTTTTGTCAGATGGGGTTTTAATGTGAAATAATCACGAAAGAAAAATGAACCAAAAAGAATGCTTCCCCAAAATTAGACCTGGATGAAAAACAAAACAGAAAGAAATGAAGTTCCCCATCTCAAGTGCTTCTCAAATTATTTATTCAACTAGGTTGTTCATTAGTGACATTCCTAAAAATAATAATCCCAGCTTTTTCAGATCAGCAATGCTACTGGTTATAGATGTCAGGGAATCTTTTAAAATGGGGGTTTTGTCTTATCACACAGGCCGATTCTAAAACAGGGACGACCTGCTATGTCTCTGAAAATCTGTAACTTCTGGTTACTTTTTGTAAATTTTTGCCTTCAACTTTGTTGGCTTGGAGAATTTCATTTACTATTTCCCTGGGAAAATTTCCTTTCTTATGGTTATAGTCATAGCCATAGTCATTTCCTTTCTTATGGTTATAGTCATAGTCATACTCACAACAGCTAAATGCCAGATGCATGAAGTCGGAGATGACTTTGCCCCTTAACAAGCTAGTTCACTTCTACTCTTGTAAAAAGTCCACGGGCAACTGAAAACCATGCATCTTATTTCTACTGGCCGATCCCTGATAAGGCAGAAAGCAGCCTTACACATCAATAAAGACCAGTACTGATTTAAAAATGAATCTGTGAGGAAGGGAAAAAACAATTTACAAATTAAAATATACAAAAGACCACAACGAATGATCTACCAGAAAAAAGCCACACTCTCGAAGAATATACATCATTGTTTTTTATTGCTAACTGAACCTTTAAATCGCTGTTGTTCAGCATCATCTTTATTTTGAATTCAGAAGAAACAGGTATATTCGCTTGATGCCAAACACATCAAAATAGTAGTGGTTACAGAAAAATGAGCTGCCTTCTGCCTGGTTAGAAACCACTCACAGGTGAGGAAATAAAGGGCTACATTTTGAGAAACACACAAAACATAGAGGAAAAGATGCTTGTTTTGAGGATTTTAACAAAAAAGGAGCATGGACTAGGATTTGAGAAAAGTAAATTCTTTCAGGCATCCGTCACGATCATTGAGTCCTACCTATTGCCCTAATCATCAGAATTAAAGACCCCAAGCCAGCCAGGAACAGGAGCAATTCCTTGCTCCTACTGTAACCGTGTGCCTGTGTCGGGGTTCTGCCCAGTAGCATTTGCGTTTACTGCTGTGGCCAACAGTTCCATTGTGCATGCTCAGTAAATACGCTGCTCTGTTGCGCTTCATAATGTGCCCTTTGTTCCCTTCATCATTAGGCAGACATTCGTTCTGTACAATGTCCAACTTCCAGACAGGTGGAATAAGGAGGTGGCATCTGTCTAAATATTGAATGCCACGCTTCCCCCATCTGCTGTAATAACAGTGCGGGGCCTGCTCGGCTCCAGTCAGACTCCCTGCACACAGCCAGTCAGCCATATGCCCTACATACTGCGCGTGCCACCAGAGTGACAGGGCCTGCTTTGCAGCCTCTGAGCTGGGAGCTAAACAAGTGGAGAAAAGATAAGAGGGAAGAGGTGGAAGCTGGAGACCAGGCAAGTGCAGGAATCAGCAGGTGATGGTCAATACAGCCATTGAGAGCTTCTCAAAGAACCAATAGAAAAGGCCTGGGAAAGTCCACAGCAGCACACAGCACCCTGCCAATCACATTTTACAGGGCATACCTTCCGGGCTAGGCAAATAAGAAGATTTAGAGCACATGGCAGTTCATCGTTCATAATCCTGTCTTAGCCCAGCACGGCTCAGTGATGGCTCAGTGACAGATGACGAGCACAAGACAGCTGTAGGATCTGATACAAACGCACACAGTAAAATTGAAATTAAATTAGTGACACACGTGTACACACCGGTTGTGCAAGTTACACAATCTGTTCAGGAACTCTCGCAGTCTCTACACTAGGCCTTCACAGGTTACCAATAAGGCACTTTCCAAGGGCACCCAGGAGCTGGTCCGAGGCGCTGGTTCCAGGAGGAACAGGAAGGTAAAGTAAGGCCAGGAAGTGCCTGGCTCCCACGCCCAAAAGTGGCAAAGCTCAGAGATGTTTCCAACTGGCCTAACTGAAATTCATTGAGGGATCTGAGTATTTAAAGGAGAAGAAAGAAGGCCCAAGGGGACATGATTGGCCCCGGATTAAATTATTACCTGTCTTCCTCCTCCAATCTGTGACCTGCTGGTTTTCTTACGGCCAAAAGTCACATGCTTTTAGAAAAACGTGAATTTAGAAAAACTGGAAAATTTCAATTTGAGTTAACATCTATTATTTTAATTATCTGGGTCCTTTGCTACAAATTATGAGTGTTTGCTCATTCATTTGTCTTGAGATTTGTTTTAGGTAACTTGTCAGGATAAAGCATCTCCTAAATCATATTTCTCCATGAAACCAGGTGTTATATGTTTTGGGAAATTTGAATTTTATTTTACGATTTTTACTCTCTTTCCTTTACCCAACCCACTTCAAACATATTTGTAGTTACTGTATTTCATATTCATATTGTCTCAAACTGCCATGGTGGCAAGCAAAAATATGAGATAAAAGATGAAAACAGTTTTGTTTCTTGTGAGCTGCTTGTCACGCTTGTGTAAAATATTCTATTTGCACTTCATGAAGTACAAATGAAAATTATAATTCCACAGTTCTGTGAAATTCATAACACTTTATATATAATTACCTCATCAGTCAACTCTACGTTTAATATGTTAAATAATTCATGAAGGCTTTGCTAGGGAAGTTTTTTAAAAGACGAAGTTATTAAACATTATATCAAAATGAATTTTTATACACATATTGTTAACCTCTATGAATATTATAACTGATTAACGTAACAATACACCCAAAGAAATAAGCAATTAGACCAAAGTTGTATGCAAAAAAATTCATCAGTGGAGTTAAGATTCAAACAAAGAACTTCTTGCTTTGTCTTTTACACCTTTACCATAGACTTAAATCTTTTCCACACAATTTTAAATTCCTGTCCCCTGTTTTGGGTCTGCTCCTGGGCTTTGAATCATCTCAGTCTCCCACACTATGGCTCTTCAGAATCGGTGCGAATACGTTTATGAATTTTTAAAAGCCCAAGAAGTGCTCAAGGTAGGTACTGAGGCCTGACTGAGACTTCTTTGAGCTTCTCTAGAAACTTCCAGAGCTGCACTCCCAGCTATCTCAGATACAGTATTTATTGGATAGTTTTAAATTCTCATGAGATAGTAATAAAACTATCTTCTGTTTTCCAATTGAAGATGCTTTGAACATTTCCTCTTTGATTTCTATGTGACATGTATCTTCCCTTGAGGTCAAATTCTACTGAATACACACAATTATTACATGCCTCAAATGAAGAGATTTCCTGTAGCCATTCTTTTAAAAAAAGAAAAATGGAGGAAAAACCCACTGTTATAAGCAATGGTTTTGTTGTTGTTGTTGCCATTGTTCAACCAGTTACTGCTGAATCTCAATTCTCTGTCCCATTTCTAGAAGGATTGTCAAAGAAGTTTTTATATTGGTTATATGTATTATATGGTGATATATTACAGACAAAATACAGAAATCACTAATTATATGACATTCTACATTCAAAATAAGGTGGCAGAGGCCCTTGTTTGAAAGAAAATGAAAAACAGATGACAATTTTGAATCTGGATTACTAAACCTTTACTTTGTACGTCCAAACAACAGGCTGAAAATCTGCCCCCTCCAGAGCCAAGTATTTAATTAGATCCTTAGTTCAGCCAAATCCAGGGGTATACTCTGCGCCCCGTGAGCACAGAATCCATCCGGCCTGTAGTTGTAAGGTGTACAAGGTCTTGTGATCTACAGACAGACAATAACAAGGATGTGCGCGCGAGGAAATACATGTTCCTCCCAAAGGCTTGAGAAAGCGGAAAATAAACAGTGATAGTAACTGACATGAACATCCCCCTAAAAAACTACACTCATAATTTATATAAACGTGGTCATTCAAAGAGAATACCCAGGCATCAAGGATAGTCACTTTGTTATGGAAGTTGTCCAAGAGACTAAAAGTCAGAATTTGAGGATGAAATGCCCAACCTATAATGGGAAATAGTAGCAGTTGCTGCAGCTGTCCCAAGGTGATTGAAAAATGACACAAATCCTAAAAATGCCAAATAAATCGTAAATATACATCATTAGGTCGATTATCGGGTAGATGAAGTTCCCCATGTTTGATGCTGGTGAGAACGACGGGGACACGGGTTTCCTTTGCGGGAGTTCTGCATGCAAAGCCCCGCAGCCCCTAGGACGAGCTCTGATACCTTGGGGGTGCGGGACAGCAGTGGCGGGGGGCAGGGTGCAGCAGGACCTCCCTTCGCCCCAAACAACCCCTTATTAAAATACCTCCCCGTCATCATTATTATTTCCAGCCCTGGTTCTTCATTAGAAATAAAAGCATTACATTCAGGAGCCAAATCTGAAATGATGAAAATCCTCAGAGGAAAAGAAGCAGGAAAGGTTTAGCAGCCACCCTTTATTATTGTTATGATTACTCCTTATTACTTAGCACTTACATGGCACTTTATTTTTTCCAAGTGCTTTACAATCCTTAATTACTTAATCTTGAAATATATTTAGAAAGGCACTTGAATTTATTTGATGCTGCTATTCAGACCTATTTTGCCCCATTTTCAGCCCCACTGGAGGCAGTACAGTACCTTCCCGCTGGGAGTTGGGGTGTGGAAGGGTAGCTGATAGAAAGGAGCTCCAGAAGAAAGCCAGAGGGGGAGGAAGAAGGGCCGAGCCCAGCCTGCACTGGAATAACAGTAATCAGCCATGACTACTGCTCTCTCCTTCTCTTGGCCATTCTTTGCCAATCCAGCTTCTTTCAAATTTTTAAATAATCAGTAATTTCTAAAATGCAATAAATATAGATTATGCACACCCTATACACAACAGATTTTTCTAACTGAATTATGTTGCTTGTCATGCAAATAGGTAGTCCTGAACCAATTAAAAAACAAAGGCACGTTGTAATGTAGTAATGGAAATTTCTGGAGGCCAGCTCCTAGGTTCCAGGTCCTTAAAGACAGAGAAGAAGAAAAAGAAAAAGAAACACAGAGAACAATATCATCATTCTATCAGCAGTGAACTTGAGTCTACTTATGCATGATCAAAGACTACAAATATAGTTTAAACAGCATGAAATAATCGCCAGGGTTATAATATAAAATGATTTTTAAAAGCAAAACCAACAACAGTCCTGGTGCCACTATGTTCGGAGACTAAAGACTAATTTTGTGATGCACAGCCAAGCTGAGGTGGTGTAGCGGAATCAGGGTAAGAGGCTGCTCCCCTCCCGGGTTCCCTTTGAAGCTTTCTATATTCTGGGGGAGAGGGGAATGAGAATATTTTACCTCCCCTATTGCAATTAGGTCAGGGGCCCAAAGAAAAAGCAGCTCACACCGCCACACTCCACTCAATCATAATACCGAAGGAGGCACAAGGGACAGTGCTCAGCTCCATCACTGCATCAGAGAAGCTGCGTCCAAGCCAGTGAGCAGACATTCCCCAGGACAGGACTTCCTCCCCAGCTCTGGCATTTTGACAAGGGAGTGAGAGACTAAAATTTTAAGAGAAGTTAAGTCTGCCTTCCTGCGTAAGCTTCTCACACCCCAAAAGCAAGAGAACGAGGAAACCCAAACGAACCATGCTCAGGGCTTGGAAATGAGGGCTGGTGTTTAGAAAGATGAAGATGTCCTCTGCGTCTAGAGTTCCCTGCTAAGAACAGAAGAACAGAAGGCCGTAACTGGAAGGACCCGTCCATGTGGTTGTTCTGTTTTCATTTCTGACACTAACGAGGCAAAGGAGTGACATAGACAATTTAGAAACCAGAAACTTAATAAAATGGCTCTAAACATGACAGCATTTATGAAAAAGATTAATTACTAGGAGTAAAGGGGCCCGATGCCAGGAATTTATAGGATTGATACAAATATGGTGCCCTGCTGGGCTGCTAGGAACATAAAATGCAACCCTAATCTTCAGGCCTATTATTGTTTTTGCAGAAACAACAGGCTTCAGCCATGACAACAAAAGGGAACATAATAGAGTTTCAGTAGGGGAAAAATCACTACAGCCATGGAAAATAAACACGTTAGAGACTCTGTGAACACCTAGCTCAGCCTTCCCTTAAAGCAACAGTGTCTGCAGGGCGCAGGGAGCCTGGTGGCGAGAGGAGAGGACCCATTAGTGAGAAGAAATGGGGCCACTAGCTGTTCGGAGTGGGAGTGGACAGAGTTTGTTCTGTATTTGGGATATAATCCAGCAGTCTTCTTAAATCAGAGAATTGTTCTCATCAAGGTTGTAGGACAGCCTCTGGCAACAATCTCTAATTTCTCATAAGCATTTTTTAGGCCCCCTCCCCTTACGGCCTCCTTCTGCATCTTGCCCATCTCTTATAATTGATGTGTCTGACATTCAGAAACACTTTGCGAAACCACAAATTAGTCATGGCAGGAACAAGAAAAGAAGCTCAAGTCAGCAATTGGATTACACAAACCAATCGGACTGGTGTCTGCCTTTGTTTGTACTTGCCACATTGACGGTAAAGGGAAAGATCATTTTCATGGCTAGTAATTTGAGGTTTGAACTATATTCACATTTAAAATCAGAACGATTTTGTGAGGACCGAATGAAGGGAAAACAGAGTGCCATCTATGTGTCTGTAACATCTCTGAGAAATATGAACGGGTGTGTATAAAAGCACCTACCCTAAGTGACAACCTCTGTTTACATGAGAAGTATCTTACGTGACATTCTACGTCATTCAAAGGGTTTGTTCATCACATATGGTGTTTGTTCCGTGCGCTAACGGTGACTTTTTCATCTGAAGTCAGGCACAATCAGGGAACCTAAATCCTCACTGTCTCAGGATTAATTATGGGCACTAGACAGCAACAGGAATCCTCTCTTCCTGATAAGCCCCATAGACAGATTGTCAAAAGGAGGAAACAGGCCTTTCAAGGTTAGCGAGTAACCAGAATGACATAGGCAGGCCTTTCCTGACACCCATGTGGAAGCGGAATATTAATGATAAACTGCCTCTGTTATTAAGGCGTCTTAGTAACACAGACACAAGCAAGATATGGCACTTCTGAATGCTTGCTGGCCGCCTTTTCTTTGAGGAAGGTTTCTAGTTTTTCCTCTCAGCAGAACAATTTAAAGACCACGTACTTCACAAACAAACAAACAAGACAACATTAAAAGTCCATAGTCAAAACAGGGGGCTGAGCAGCAGCCTGTGGTCCCCCAGGTCGGTGGCTCCACAGCTTCCCAGGCTGAACCTGTGCGAACTCAGCGTGCAGGCGCTGCCTCATCGCGGATAGAGAACAACATCTGTGCCCACGGACAAGCGGTGCAGCCACCAAGTCGGCAATGCACCTGCCCGAGTTCCCTGCAATCTTAGGCCCAAAGATGGATTGCTGTCACAGTCTCCCGTGCAGACTTGTTCACATAATAGACGTTCTAACCAACACACCGTGTTAGGAACAGACCATTCTATCTGATCATCGCCTACTCCTGAAAACTACGGAAGAGGTCAAATGATTTCTTGAGATCCTTTCCAGTCCTATTGTTCAAACTCTAAGATGTTTCACTGAAGCAGGACAATTGTGTCCTGGGTACCTTGTTCAGATGTCCACCTAAGGACTTCTGTGCCCTGTGATGAGCTGGGCCCCGCACTGGGGCTCAGGTTTCAATGATGCGAGCAAGCCCCAGGGTTCCTGCCTTTGAGGATGCTGGAAGAGAAAGGGCACAGATCCTCCTGGGGTTGGGAAGCTTTACTTGAAGAAGTAACTTTGGAGCTGAAATCTTAAGGAGAAGTAGGAATCGCCTATATGAAGCAGAGGCTGGAAAGTGGAAGCTCGCTCTCTCTCCCTCTCTGCTCACAGTCCCTGAGGAGAGGGGAGGTTCTTCTGAGGACCTGGGAGGAGGCCATGGCTGGAATGCTGGGAGTGAGGAAGCCTGGTGCTGGGGGAGGCGAGTGGTGGGGCAGGCCCGGCCGCGGGGCAGGGGCCACGTCAAGCACAGAGCCCCGGGACTCTCCCCCCCTCCATTCTCCGCTCTTGCAGAGGCTTCTCAGCGGCATCATGAACAGGTGAGAGCAGCACAGGATCTCACTCCGGAGACTCTCCAAGACTGAAGTGCCCAAACACTCTGAATAATGTACAACATCGAAACCTAGTATTTAGTCTGAGCCCTGCAGACACCCAACTCCTGTTTTGCAATTTCCACCACACTTTGAAGACTTAGCCGACTACTAATTTCAGATCCGAGGCCAAAATGCCGTCCTCGTGTGTAGCACAGGTTAGTCTCTGAATTAGGGGCTTCCCTGAAATACAGAGGAATAAACTTCTCTACCATCGGCCTACACGCAAGAGAATATTGGTCTTTTACAAACAGTACTTCGTTTCTATCACAGCAAAGAATGTGTTCCTCGGTGTTTTCTGATTGAGCAACCAGAGAGCTCTTTCTAATTGCTGGATCATATGGTAAGAGATGTTTTAAAGGTAAATACTAGCGCTGAGATACTGTCCTACTAAAATCTTGCTAATTCCCCAAAAGGACAAAAATAACAAATCGGCCAAACCTGTTGTGAGACTGAATCGCCTTGCCTATGTGAACAAAAGGATTGAATTGCTGACAAACAGTTGTGTGCGGAACACTTTCATGTCTTTGGAAAGCTGACGCATGGAAGGCATGGGAGGTGACCTGCCTGTCACACTTGTCCCAACATGGCTACAGAAGACAACTTGGCTCCTCTTAGCCTAACGAGACGCAGGCCTCACTGCTGTACAGGACGGCGCTCAGCACCACTTCCCCCCTTTCTCAGTTTACACGCAGCCTCCACCTCCATTCATGCTTCTGGGCCCCTCCTGGGTGCCTCTGGTTCTTCCCGAAGGTTGGGTTCTTGTCTCCCACTGGGGGCTGTATCTTGATAATGAATATAATTTTTCTGGGCTTTTAATAAATTATCTTCTTCCTTGGTATTGTTTTCTTTTATTCAACTCCTCTTCATTTTTAAAAAACATATCATTGGTATCCTGATGAGCCAAATGCTGGTTTTGCATAAAGGCAGTGTTCTTTTCCTTTGTCTGTCAAACAGGAATTTCTGTCCCTTTATGCCTTCCCTTTAGCTATGCCTGAGCAGTGCTCTGGGCTTTCTTTCATCGTTAAAGTACATGGACGATTCTTAGCCCTGTTTCCCTCATGAGTGGGCTTAATTTTCAGGAATAGGAAACCAAACACCAGGAATGACATCATCTTTCAGTTGCTAAAGAACAACTATAAAAAAAAAAACCCACTCACCTTCTCCAGAAGCAATATCTGCAGCTTGTTAATTATGGAGCTCTATGGCAACCCTCCAGGCTATTGGCTTTTTGGCCATTTCATTTTTCATTGGCACTCCAAGCAGAAAAGAACAAGAAAAACCAAAAGGTTGAAATTCCCATAAAGCAGCCTTGGTTCCACTGGGTGTGTTCCGAATCTGATAAATTTTGGAATTGGAAAGTGCCCTCAAGGGTTCCTTAGCCCCTCCCAGACACAAGAAAACAGAGGCCCAGGACTCCCGTGATGCTCAAAGACCCAGTGCTGAGGTGGTGGCAGGCGGAGGCGAGACTGCTGACTCCTGTCCTGTATCTGTCCCTTCCTGTAGCTGCTGTCCTCTGGGTGAGACACAGAAGTAGGAATTCTAGCTCGTCCTTGACTTCCTTCTGACATTGTGCTGTTAGGGATGCCCGTGACTTTCCTGAAGCCCAGGATGATACCAGCTACCTGATTTATTCCTGAGGAAATAATTTTAACAATGTATAAGGAAGTTTTATTTTTTGGAGTGGTTAAGAAATCTGGTTCCCAAGAGGAAGGCACACAACTGAGGGTAGTGGCTTCCAGCACAAAAGCCTGGAGGTGCCACCAGGTGAGAGGGGCCCAAGGGAAAGGAAAGTCCTAGGTCAGGTGCTGTGCACAGCGCAGGCTCTGGAGGGAGGGCACTGCGGTGGGGCCCTGGTCTTCCCCGCCCTGCCGAGAAGGCCCTGCGTACAGCCGTGACTCATGAGCTGGGGCAGGAAGACCTCAGTGCCAGCTCAGCACAAGCTGGGGACGATCCAGAGCCCTGGTGTCAGGAGCAGCCAACATAACTCTATCTGCATGATCACTTCTGCTTTTTAGAATTCCAATCAAAATTACAGGAGGATTGCTTTGAAACTTCAACAAACTTACCCTAACTTGAATATAGGAGAATAAAGACGCAGGAATGGCTAAAATACTTCTGAAAAAGAAGAGCGAAGGGGAAGGAGGATCATGATTCACCCTATGAGATATTCAGATGTGCAACGAAGCCTTGGTAACAATAGTTTTTGTTTGAAAACGACACTTGTCTGATATAGGAATAGACCAATGTTCAGAATAGTGAGTCTAAAAAATAGATCATTAAGTAAATATGTCACAAAATTATATCTAAATATATGACATTTCTCTTCTATACCAAGAACTTTGTGTAACAGAAAAGCATCTCACAAAACAGTGAAGAAAAAATGGGTCATTTACAATGATACGGTGTTAGAGAACTGATTCACTATGTGAAGAAAAATAAAACTGGATTTATACCTAAAAGGAGGAACTTCTGAGAAAATTAGAGATCACAATGTGAAAGATAAAACTAAAAAGCTGATGTAAAAGAAATGTGGAGAATATCTTTGTGAACTTAGGGCAACAAAGGATTTAAAAATTTCTAAAATATAAACCATAAGAGGAAAAATTATTAGGTCGACAGAAAATATTTAAATGGGTAACTTTTATCCAACAAAAGACACTGTCGAGAAAATTAACAGGCTGGGCATGGTGGCTCACGCCTATAATCCCAGCACTCTGGGAGGCTGAGGTGGATGGATTGCTTGAGCTCAGGAGATTAAGACCAGCCTGAGCAAGAGTGAGACCCCATCTCTACCAGGCATTGTGGCCGGGTGCCTGGAGTCCAGGCTACTGGAGAGGCTGAGGCAAGAGCACCACTTTAGCCCAAGAGTTTGAGGTTGCTGTGAGCTACGATGCCACAGCACTCTACTGAGGGTGACAAAGTACAACTGTCTCAAAAAAGAAAAAAAGAAAGTTAACAAGTGGATGATAAGTAAGAAAAAGATATTTGTACTGAGTAAACCCAACACATATTAAAATCTAGACTAAACAGAGATCCCCGAAAGATCAAAATGAAATAAAAAAACATGTACGCCCGTAGGAAAATGGCCCAAAGATATACATTTTCAACTCCCAGCAAAGGAGACCAAGCGCTAGCAAATAGGTGGAAAAAATAGACACAACACTAGCCACCAGAGGTATATAAATTAAAGCAATAATAAAATAACTCAGATTAGCACAACATTGGAAAGTCAAAGAGGCTGTGCAGGAAATTGTGACCCCTCGTGCACGGCTGGTGGGAGTGTAAGCCAATGTAGTTAACACAAAATAGAATCTGATACTATTTATGACACATTCCTGACCTGAGAGAAATTCTCACCCTGGTCCCAAGATGACCATGTGTAAAGATATTCATGGCAGCATTTTCATAACAGAGAAGCGTTGGAAAAGGCAGACAAAAATCAGGCAGAAACAGACACTGTTGTGTAGTGGTCAAAAGCAATGAGGCGTGTGAGCACAAACAGCAGCGCGGAGGGGAAGCTGGAACTGCAGTGAGGTCAGTAATACAACATCAGTCATTTACATTAAAATCATACGTATGCCAAAAAGTCCAAACTGCTTATCTTCCAAGGATAAATATATATCCAAGGACAAGCATGCTGTGTGTTAGAGAGCATGCCTGTGGAAATAAGGATGAATGGGAGCACGGTAGGGGTGACAGTGGTCTGAGTGTGATTAACTCAGCTATTCACACCTGAGGTTAAACTGCAGTTTCTTGGGAGGCTGGGGCAGAGGGACTCCTTGAGCCCAGGTGTCTGAGGTTGCAGCGAGCTCCGATAACGCCACTGCACTTTAGCCTGAACGACAGAGTGAGACCACTGGTATAAGGAAGTTTTGCATTTCTAAAAAAATGTGCTAAACATTTTATTAATAGCCAGAAGAAAAACTAATGTCTGCTTTTCAGGGCTAATTTCAAAGGACATCACTAGGAAAGTGACATGGTGGTTGGGAATGTGACAAAGTACCACTCACAGGACGTGCAGACTTACCCTCTGTAGGAGATTCAACATGTCTGTGGCAGAGAGAATTATAAAGGTCTACAATCTTAGAATAAAAAACAAAGGAATCCATCTCTTTCTTGGTTTTATTTCTAATTTTGTTATTACCACACATACAATGTGTAACTAAAACATCATTTGAAAAGTACTTTCTATTTTGGTGCTTGGCCGGTTATCATAATGCTGCTCAGATACAAACAGTATCTTGTTATAACTTCATTCGAAAAGGACTTCATTTCCAGAAGAACTTCATGATACATGTAGTGAGGCCCCTGTATCCACAGAAGGGACTGGAAATGGATGTCAGGCCTCTGAGTTGTGTCCCATTTAACTGTGAAGTCACGTGCGAGGTGTTGGGGACTGCAGATCCCAGAACCGCATTTGGTCACCCCTCTTCTTCCAGCCCTGCGTGGACTGTCACTAGTGCATTACTAATTAAACATGATGGGCACTAGGTTGATTAAAGAGAAAATTGCACTCTACTTATCAAATGCTCATTAGCATAAGTAGCACATGTGCTTGTTTTCTTTTGCCCCATTCAATAAACATTTCATTAGAAAAATGAATTGTGTCACTTGGGACGTGGAATTCTAACTTATAAACT
This sequence comes from Perodicticus potto, assembly GCA_963574655.1. Taxonomy (NCBI): domain Eukaryota; kingdom Metazoa; phylum Chordata; class Mammalia; order Primates; family Lorisidae; genus Perodicticus; species Perodicticus potto. Next base: position 11,043 of record CAUYRH010157888.1, on the reverse strand, counting down.
TCTTACTTGGCATGTAATATTCAGAGGAACTTCGTAAATAGTCCAGTTTGTGGGTTGCATATTTATTTGAAAAATTCCCTAAGCAAATTTTGGTCAGTTATTTCCCTTTGAAAATAGAGGAAGTAAACAAAAAACAACAACACCCCCCCAAAACAATAAATAATGTAGGTTCTGGCCCAAGAGTGTGAACAATAGCTGATCTAGGCCCCAAAGCAACAGAGAGAGTCCACCCTATGGAACCAAGATGAACTCTCAGATCTTGGCACACTCCCAAGACCTGGGGGCCCAGCTTCTGTCGTGACTGCCTCAGTTTCTACAGACAGCTACAACTTTCCAGAGCAGCTGGGAATGCCTCCCACACTCTGCCTCCCTTTCCCCTAAATAAAATTGGAGAAAATTAGGTGAGCAAATAACCAACTGTTTCCCCTCTGTTGTAGCTGACACCTTGTGGTGCATCTGCCCAGATCACAGTGGTCCCCACTTCGGAAAATCTCTCTCCACCCTGCCATATAATAATAACGAGGTGGTACTTCCTTGCCCACCTGGGTCTTTGTGGATTGTACTGGGTGGGATGGGACTGTCCCAAGCTGAACCAATCACATTTCTTCCTCAAAATTTGGAACTGGGTCAGAGAGGCAGCTAGCTAAATTCTGTTGGTACCTGGAATCATAGCAGGTACACTCAGGAACTGTGAGGAGGCCATATTCCATTACAGGAAAGAGGGAGGGAGGAAAGAGAGAGAGAGAGAGAGCCCGCAAACAAGAAAGGAATTAATTATAAATACCCAGAAGAAAAAAGAAACATAGAAAGCCCTGAGGCTTTGCACTTCAGCTTCACCGCTACCTCCCTTTAGTCTAAGAGAAAACCCCTGGATCCTGAAACAGTCTTCTCTCTTAAGCTTAAATTCATTTGAGTTAGTTTCTTTTCTGGGCAATCAATGAGTCTTGACTAATATAACAGTTTTCTTCCAAGCAGCTCAGAGTGACTGAAAGAGTGCAGAAATCCTCCATGTCCACGAGAAACTAGTGCCAAGATATCACAAAAGTTTAGGAGATGGAAAGCAGACGGCCAGGCAGTAATTGTCTCAGCAAAGGAAAGCAAATAAAACTGTTAGCACCTGCAGAAGAGGCAGACCAAAAACAAAGCCAAAGCAAACCAAACAAAAGCAAGTGGATTTTGTGCCAAAGAACCCAGAAGGGGTCAGGATTCAGAGACCCAAATATTATTAAAAAGAAATGAAACGGGGTGGGGCTTTTACATGGGAGAATACAGCCCTGCATTTTTGTCTGTTCAGCCAGAAGCCAAGTGACCCGCCCTCTTTCGGGCCAGCAGGAGATACTGGGGCTGCTCTGAAGAACTCAACTGGGGGATCAGCACAGCTCACAGGCAAGAAAGGAAGGGTGCATTAAAAGGCAGAAGGGATGACAGTTTGCAGGCTGAGTATAACCACCCAGCCCCTTTTTCCTGCTGTGCCAGAATGCCAGGTACATGCCTTGTTTTCAGCATGTTAAATACAGCCAGTGCAGTGCGGGCACCAACCAAACAGAACGGACACTGGCTTAGCATTGAGGTTGAGCCCTGCAGCCTTCAACCCCTTCGCTGTGAGTTGGTGGGAAATCGGGCTCAGCAGGGTCAGTGTGGCTGGAGGGAGGGGCAGTTGGGGTCTCAGGACAGTGGCTATATGCCACTAGTAATAAGACTTTCAACATTTTAACAACCGGTATGACTACACTGGTTTGCACCTGTTGAATATCACTCCTGTTCATGTCCCACAGGCAGGAAATCGGAGAATTCTTCTCTAAAGAAAATGACTGGGCCCAGAGAAAAAATATTGAAAGCTTAGGGTCCCCCAACATGAAGACCAGGTCATGCCCAGCCACCCCACAATGAGCCCCGACCGCAAATCCTCCCTGGGTACACAGAGTCTTTGGTTGGCTGATAGTGCCTCGTGCTCAGACTTAAATGGTTATCCAAGGTCATTGTGCTTTTGAGGAAGGCTGTAGCCATTAAAGACAACCCAAAGAGCCACAGAAATGTAAAACTCAGAGGAAATAGAGGAGGAAAAGGGGGGAATCCCCTAAACTTTTATTTATTTTTTTTAAAAAAACAAAACAACTATAACATCTTCAGAGACCTCACTGAAGAAATTGCAAACGTAGAATAAAAACAACTAACAGCCTTTCACTCACCCACCAGCCTCTCCCTGAGCAGGCACCTGACACCCTTCCGGTGGCCACTTCCTGCTGGCTGCCTCCTCAACTGTGCTTCGTGTGGTCACCCCCCCCCCCCCCCCCGCTGGACGCTGGCAGTGCCCTCCTGCAGCCCACCGCTTACACCTAGAACGTGAACTCCCAGGATCTACAGGGACCTCAGTGCCTGGAGAAAAGAGCACAGAAGCCTGAGCTTGCAGACACGGCCCCTATTTACCTGCCTCTGCTGCTGCTCCAGCCCCTTTGCTCCCCCTCCCCCCAACTCAATGATACCACAGTATCTGAAGTTCCCCTAACATCTTTGACACTTCACAATGGCATATCTTGGAGTTCCTCCAGCCGGAATCACCTCCCCATCCTCATCCATTCTTCCTGCTTCACACTGGGAGAAGCCTCCTCTCGTCTTTCCCTCACTGGGCCAGCACTGAACACCCCTCACTGCTGGGCCCGACCTGGTGCTGCCCCTATGAACAATGTGCTCCTGGAGGCCCAGGCCTGGTCCCAATAACTTCTAGGTTTTGTGAATGATGGAACAGAGAGGCAGGTGGATGAATGAATTTAGGAACTGAATGAGGTCTTATGGGACGAGCAGGACCTGCACTGGCGGCACGAACGAGGCATTCCAAACAGGGAGCAGGCAGAGAGGCCGGGGTGGGAGTAGGAATGGCACAGGGAAACACCACCCGCCCAGAGCACAGCGCAGCTGCGAGGCAGAGGAGAGTCTGGGGAGTCTCTGACAAAAGCATTTGGGCAGAGAACAGAAAGCCATTTTTACAAAGGTGGATCATAAGTCTTTAAATAATTAAAGCTATGAGCTGAGGCAGGACGATCACTTGAGCTCAGGAATTTGCAGTTGCTGTGAGCTGGGATGACATCACGGTACTCCAGTTGGGTAACAGAGCAAGACTCTATCTCAAAAACCAAACCAACCAGGGTGGCACCTGTGGCTCAAAGGAGGAGGGCACTGGCCCCATACGCCAGAGGTGGCAGGTTCAAACCCAGCCCCAGCCAGAAACTGAAAAACAAAACAAAAAGCCTAACCAACCGACCAACCAAACAACAACAACAACAAGAAAACACCAACACTGCCAGTTAGACTGAAGAGTCTGCCATGAAGTCCAGGGCGGACCCCAAATAGTGAAGGGTGATGTGTGGACAGTGGGACAGGCATGACCCCCGCTGTGTGGGGCTTCTCCCACCGTCTCAGACGAGATCGTTCCAATGACGAGATGAAAGCCCTGAAGCAGAGAAGTAACTTGCCCCAGACCACAGTGTACTTAAGTCTAGATCTAGCTCCCCAGCGTAACTCACCTGGGAAAACATGTCCTTTTTACAACTCTGACTGGTATAAAACTCTAGGTCATCTCCATACTTTCCCCTAAATATGGGAAAGCCTTTGTGATTTAAATTCCTGTCTGGGGACAAGCACAGGGACTCGTGCCTATAAACGCAGCACTTTGGGAGGCCAACGTAGGGGGATCACACGAGTCCAGGAGTTTGAGGTGACAGCTATGATCACGCCCTGTGCTCCAGCCTGGGAAAAAAAATAATTAAAAATTTTAAATATAAATTAATTTTTGGCTTTAAGATCTGCTTTATTTCATTTACAAGTGAAAAAGAAAACATGCTGTGGCCTTAAGTTACTCATCTATAAACAGACACCCTAATAATGATTACCTCATGGAGATGGGCAGACTGACAAGTTAGTGAATTGAAAGGACTTAGCTAGTTCTTGACATATATCAATGCTCAATAAATATTAGCTACTGTTGTTATATTTCTTCTACTAACCTGATAATACCATTTTTGTAATAATTCTAACTATCCATTTAAAATGTTTTCTTCTGGACACAAACTTCCCTTAACAGCTTGCATTAGATACAAGAATTATTTTGCAATTTAACATTTAAAAATAAATTATAAGAAACATATAAGTGGGGGCTGGGCATGGCGGCTGACCCCTGTAATCCCAGGACTCCAAGAGGCCAAAGAGAGTAGATTGCTTGAGCTCAGGAATTCCAGACCAGCCTGAGCAAAAGAGAGACTCTGTCTCTGCTGGAAAAAAAAAAAAAGAAAGAAATCTAGCTGGGCGTTGTGGTAGGAGTCTGTGGTCCCAACTACTCAGGGACCAGGAGTAAGGCAAGAGGATCGCTTGAACCCAAGAGTTTGAGGTTGCTGTGAGCTATTACACCATAGCACTCTACCGAGGGTGACAGAGTGAGACTCTATCTTGAAAAGAAAACGAAATACATAAGTGGATCTTCTGTAAATATCTTCTATAAATAGCTGTACTATAGTCAAATACAATAAAATTACTCACTAGAAGTCAGGAAAACCATTTCCATCATAGTGATTTTAGATGAAATTAAAAACCAGACACATAATGATATACTGCTTTTGAATTTCAAATAAGCCCAAAAGGTACCACAACTTGTTTACTTGACAGCTAAGCCATTAATATCAGAAAGGCTAAAGTGAATAACCACCCAGGTTATAGCTGCCTTGCAGGAATCCCTCTGCTATAATCTCATAGTTTTTTCACCTAATTAATTTCCCCTTTCCTTGTACCAGAGTTTCATGAGTGTATGTTGTTTGGAGGAGATTAAGAGTCACACGCTTCATTAGCAAGGTGTAAATTATCAGCGAGGCCCTCTCCATCCACCTGCTTAATCGGGTTAATGAAGCGCCTCTGCAGGGCTTCCTGGGGCTGCCCTCCCTGAGCTCTCTGCAGGTTTCACCTCCCTCGGCTGCTTGAAAAGCAGGTAAGTGTTTAAAGGTGCTATTGGCCTGTTCTGTTCCCAACAAGGGAAAACTGTCTCTAAAGCTCAGCTTCCCTCTAGTCTTTTAAAAGAGAAAAATGTTGCATGGGAAATTATCAACAGGTGTTTTTGTTTTTTCCTTTCTGGCCCTTGCTATTTTAGAGAATTTGCCCCAAATGGGGCTTGTGTCAGCTCCTGGGATTAGGTTTGCAGCCATCCATTGTAGAGCCCTAACCTCCTCGGCCTTGGCCTTTTTGGTGTAAGTGCAAATGTCAGGAAGCCCACCGTCCTCACAGTTTCTTCTGCGCACCTCAGCATTTGAGAGCCTCAGGGTAGCTTTTCTTTTTTATCACTTTTAAGTTCTTGAATGTTGACTTAAAACCTCTGGCAAGAAATTTAAATATCATGATGCTTCAGAGTTGATTTGTTTAAGCTGGTCCTTTCCACGATGTCTCTCCTCATGAAGATAGTGGCTCTTCCGAGCCCTCTTGGAAATCTGCAAGCTGACTTTGGAAGTGCTTGTTTTAGTCCTATAAAGAGAAAATGAGGGAAGCGCAGCGTCCAATGTCAGCATTTACTGAGAGGCTCCTACCCACTGGCCTGAATCTTGCTGACAGGTAAGACCAGACGCTTCACTTGGGCTGAGGGGGACAAATGTGCCGAGAACAAACCCTTGGGATTCCTCTTTGGCATCCCATCAGACCAAATTTTCAATGAATTAAGATTAATTAGAAGTCAAATTTGGATGTGACTATCTTGGGAATTTGATCAGAGGAAGAAGCCCCCTGTGCTTAAACCCTTTGGCCGTCTGAATCAGAGCTCTCCTCAGAATCCACCATTCGCAGTTCACTGAGTGGCCTGGCCCCGGTGGCCAATCTGAGATGCCCCTGCTCCTGCTTCCCAAAACTCCGTATGGTGCAAGTTGTGGAGGGAAAAGTCCTTCCCATCGGTATATACTTTGATGCAAAGGACCACGTGTGCCTGTTTTGGCTGCTCTGACCGCCAAGTGCAGCATGCCGACGACCTTAGGACTCATGTTTTCAGTTCATGTAACCTTCAGCACACTGAAATTGGAGCTTTTAAGACCATGTCTCCTTTGGTTGACAGCATGCCTCAAACATAAACATACACAAATGTGCACTCACATACTCACACTTCTGAGGGGGAGCCTGTGGCCTCAAAGCCACACATGGCCCTCCAGATGCCCAAGTGGAGCCCCTTGACCAAATCCAGGCTTCACAGAACAAATTCCTTTATTAAAAGGATTTGTTCTGTTAAATTTGGATTTAGTCACCACACACATACACACCCGTACAGACACACATACACAGTCCCATGTCTCACAGAGATCTTTTCTTCGGTCTCCTAAAATAGGGCAATTTCAGGTGAATCATGTGAAGGAGAAGACTGGCCCATCTGTAATGTCAACACTGATGATGTAAAGCAGGAGATTTTAACTTGTAAGATTTCTTATTATTCGTGAAAATTAATCAAATGACAGCTGACTCTGTTTCCGTTCAGCGTTGTGAAAGAGTGTTTAATATTAACATTTGGCTCTGTTTATCTTCATTCTCAGTCCTGGTGCCAATTATTACATTATTAAGATAAGAAACATTTATACTGGCAGGTACCTCATTTTCCCTTTACAGTCACTCTCATCACACACACAACTGCCCCCTTCTGATGTAATAACTCTCTTTGTAACTAGGTAATCTCCAGGACAACACTTATTAACAGTGTCACGAGAGAAGCGTCGGGGGCTGCGTGATGGTCAGGCACAGCAGGCAGCCCTGCCACCCGAAACGTGGTGGAAAGCAATAGATTGTCTCCTTTCCCATAAGAGGACTTTTGCCTTTCTTCTGTAAATAAAAGCAATTTCTCACTGGCTCCAGCGTAAATCTAAGGAGATAATGTAGCCTTAAATTCCATATCTGGATAATAGCTGCACAGAGGAAATGTTCTCAGATCTGATTTGCAGGGTTTTTTTTTTTTTTTTTTCATGTTTTTGATGACTGACTAGCATCTTCTCTCAAATTAAGTCTCCTGAACCTGCAGACACAAGCCATGTTTGGACAATTCCCCATACAAGAAACCATATATTTTAGCCCCGTGGCAATTTCAGCAACAATCTGTGTTAATATAGACTGACAACTCTGGGCATTGTAATCAGTGTGCAAATAATATCAAAGGATAGATGAGAAACTAGATCTTTTGGGAGAACCACCTGCGATGTCAAATGATTCCCAAGAATGTGAGTGTGATCACATGATGCCCAAATGCTCAAAACCTATGTAAGTCGACTCCACGCTGTTACTCCTGTATGTACCTTGGTCTTTTTCTAGCTGCTGAACTTTTAATAGCCTCTGGTGTTTGATGCTTTTAGACTTTCATTAATTGAATTAAAAACAAATGCAACTTTGAACTCTCGTGATTTTCTTCCACCCTGAAAGCACATTCTGACTTTTCAGATAAGGTGATTTCATTCAATTATGATCAAACTCCCTCACATTTCTGATAAATGAGCCTACATTAGGGAAAAAGAGGGAAAGAAAACGTATGATTTATGAGAAAGAGACTTTCCCACTGCCGGTAATTTTGCAAACTGAAACTTCCCTGCTTTAGCTCCCTTCACCCAAATTTTACAGCAGGTAAACCTAAAGCACCTCTATTCATTTAATTATTCAAAATTTGATGAGCATTTACTGATATTCTGTGCTGGACACCCCACTATGCAATAGACATGTGTAGATAAAAGACAATCTCTACCCTCAAAGCGATGGCAGTCTGAGACAGATAAACTATTACTGCACTCTGTGGTACCAGTATGACACGGGTGACCCTCAGGTTCTTCCTGAGCATAGACAAAGGGGCTTACATTGACCAGCGTAGAAAAGCAGTAAGGAATCATTCCTTGCAGAATAGCTAAGGATTTTAGAATAGAAGATACCCTTTGCCTCCCTTCTATAGAGTATGGACATTCCTTTCAACAAAACATATGACCACAGTTTTGTCCTGTTTCTGCTCGACCCGTTTGCAGACGAATTGTTCACAGCTCTGCAAGTCCATTCATTGCACTATTTGGATATTCTCACTGTTTAATAAATTCTTTCCTAGAATAAGTCGTAAGTTTGTCTCCTTGTAACTCCCATCTACCATCACCCTGCCACCTTTCACTCCAGAAAATAATTCTCTCTTCCTTTTTCTATGGCTCACATATTTGGGGACAGTAATCATATCCTCTTATTTTTTCCTTCAGATTTAAATATGCCCAGTTTCTTTCAATGTTTTTCAAATGAGAAAATTTGCAAGTCACCATATCTGTGAAAGTCCTTCACCTGGTGGCAGTTCTGCGGTCCCAACTGGAACATTTTATTTCTACTAATTCAGTTTACTGGTGCATGCAGTGTTTGTTCCTTGATTGAGAGGCTATTGCTTTTCCTATATCCTAGCAGTTTTTAGAGCTAAAAACATTCTTAGCTCTAAAAATTTGGGCTCTGCAAGTGCCCCCCAAATCTTTTCTTTTCACTACATACCCTCTCAAACGCATCAACATACTTCCATGCACCTAGACTTGAAAATGTAAAGACCTTATGTGGGAATTTATTCTATCTCCGCTTGGACTAATTAAGTGGCTGCCAATTGATCTTTCTGCCTTAAATCTCTCTCTGCTATGATCCATTCTTCAGCTGCCACCAAAGTAATCGTAATAAGGAGGGCTCTGATGATGTCATCCAAGCTGGTATATATTGTGTCTTCTTAAACTTCTATTGCTTCCAAATGAGAAAAAAATTTTCTTAAACAAATATATAAGTGTATATGTACATATATAATTACATATGTTATATATTATTTTATATATGTATTTACTTGCCACATTCCATTCATAATCATATCATACCATTTAGGTAATACCTATGCAATTATATTTACACCCTTGGTTAATACTTCAAGTTCATTTCGTTTATTAGTCACATTCTATGTGTTGATACACATCTATCCAGGACCATAGTATTGTTTTCAGTATAGATCCTTTTATTCCCTCCTATTACAGGTGCTTTATTTAGGATAAGTTTTCTTCATTGGCCACAACTGCTATTCTCCATAGTAATGAGGGAAGAAGTTACACATGTCTATCGTGAGAGAAATGTAGATATGGAAGATCCAGAGCAAAAGAGATTGTTCCCAGCACGGGGCCATCCCAGACAGGAGGAGGAAGCTCAGAAAAATCTTCATAGGTGGAGCTGAGTCATAAAGGCTAAAACCTATTTGGGGGCCTCCTCTCTCTCCTTCACGAGAGGGACCCACTTCCAATTCTCTGGAAGTGCTCTACACTTTCTCTTTGTTCTTCCTAAATAAAATCTCTCTTTTTCACCCCGAGAAAAGAGAAGAACAGAAAAGATTTGGAGATTTGGATAAAGGAGGATTGGTGCTGGGACTTGCAAAGGAAGATAAACTGGAAGTAGGCAGGGAATTTTGCTAGGTCCCATTGTCCAGAGTATTAACTGCTGTGAGAAAAAAGACATAGCCCCTAAGAAGAAGAGAAGGTTCAGATCACAGGGTACTTGAATACCAGACAAAGGCATCTGTTGCCATTAGAATGACAAATTTCCATCTCAAGGTAATCAAAATACCATCTGTACCTCTAGGCTTTGGACTGCCTCTCTGTTTAAAATCAATAAAGATATATGAGCATGCTAGCTTTAGGTTTAAACTATGTCATTTGTGCCCTTTTGAACAAAGTACACAGAGGTTGGTGGTTTGATGACCCATGCTGTGAATCAGCACAGAGTAGAAAGACAAGGACATCTCCCATCTGGCCATCGCCTGATGACTCCAGGCACAGAGCCCCCTGGACTCCTCAGTACAGCATCACCAACCATCACAAGGTGTCTCTTCCCCCTGAGGACAGCTACAGAACTTCCCCCAATTGCTCAGACTTTGTGCCTTCCGCATCCTCTTCTGATAATCTCTGGGTTCACAGAGCTTCTTGCCTGTTGCATAGATCCAGTGCTGGCGAGCTCCTCCCCTCCTCCCCACTTCTCCTTTATTATACTACTTCACTGCTCACACCTTCCTACTGACTTTTTGGCATTTCTGTACACGGAACAACTTTTCCACCTGACTGATTTCTACCCGCACGACCCTGAATGTTCCAAAATCTCCTAAAAGGAAGACATGGCTCTTTTCCCTAGAACATGGGTTTTAACCTGAAGTCCACAGGGCTACCCTGAACACATACAACTCCAACATAGAATTCTAGGGGTCTATGAACTTGGATGGAAGGAAAAATAACACCTATAATTGTCTTATCCTCTGGTGGAAATTTAGTATTGTCTTCCATTGTGAATATAGACAATAAACTACAGTGCTTAAACAATACTTGTGATTTTATTATCTTCGGTAGAGATCAAAGATGTTTTTTCATTGTACTTTAGTACTTGCATATATCTCAAAATATTGTTTAGGCTCATCAATACTACAAAATTAAAGTGGTTAGTAAATTCATTACTATAGCTTATTTCAAGCATTCATAAAAAGGTACCTCTTAGTCTATAATAAACTTTTAATGCTATTTTGATAACTATGCATTTCAATACAATTGGTTTCCTTTCTGATTCAATTTTTTGGGGGGCTTGGGGTTTTAGGGGAGTGTTGGGGTTTAGGGAAGTGTTAAAAACATAGTTCTGAAGAGGAGTCTATAAACCTCACCAAAGGAGAGACTTTTGGCAGGAGACTGCCAAAGGAGAGCAAGGCACAGAAAAGGGTTAAGGACCCTGACTTGAGGGAGACCCCCTACATTTAGAGTAGATATGATTTAAAGGACAACGCCTTGGCAGGAAGACACACAGAAGATCCTTAACAAGAACCGTTCTTCCAGTACCAAGAACCCTGGCTAAGGGCATGCACAGGACCCAAAAGTCAGGTTTCTTTTTTTTTTTTTTTTTTTTTTGGCTGAATTCAGGGAACTTTATTGATGTTACATGACAAGGTGGGACTCCCTAGGCCCCTCCCATTCTTTAGGGGGTCTGGTGTGGAAACTTTTGAGGGGAGAATCTCAGTGAGGTGGGGGACTG
>CAUYRH010157887.1:0-11539 GCA_963574655.1 Perodicticus potto | reverse complement strand
TGTCACCCTGAATTGAGTGCCGTGGCATCACAGCTCACAGCAACCTCCAATTCCTGGGCTCAAGTGAGTCTCCTGCCTCCGCCTCCCAAGTAGCTGGGACTACAGGTGCCCACCACAATGCCCGGCCATTTTTTGGTTGCAGCTGTCATTGTTGATTGGCAGGCCCGGGCTGGATTTGAACCCGTCAGCTCAGGTGTACGTGGCTGGAGGCTTAGCCCGTTGAGCCACAGGCGCCGAGCCGCTAGCAAGCACTTTTGGAGGCGCAGGAGAAGGATCATGTGAGGTGAGGAATTCAAAACCAGCTTGGGTAACACAGGAAGACCCTGTGGTTACAAAAAAATTAAAAACCAAAACATTAGCTGGATGTGGTGGTGTGTACCTCTAGATACTCAGGAGCGTGAGGCAGGAGGATCTTTATCTGCGTGAGTCCAGGAGTTTGAAGTTGTAATGAGCTTTAATGATGCTACTGCCCTTAAGCCCAGGCAATAGAAGAATGACACCTTGTCAAAAATAAAACAAAACAAAATGAAAAAAACAATTAGAGATAATTGCATTGCAGTCAGAAAAGACAGCAAAATATCTCACTTTCATTTTTGATTATGCTATTAACTCGCAATTGGTTTTATTGATTATCTTACGAAGTTTTTCTAATTCATTAGATAGGATCCTATCCTGAAGATAGGATCACATCTAGTATATTTTTATTAGTCATTCCACCAGTGTCCATAGACCAAACCCCCAAACTACTTATTTCCTAAATAGGAACACTTTTATAGTTGTACTTAAAGTTTTATTCTTTTGCAGAATTTTTTAATTCCAGTTTTACCATTAACTTAAAATATTCTAAAATATAGCATTATTATCTTTTAGAAAAATGTAAAAATGTTTTTTATCAAAGCTGATTTCTCTTATATGCACTTAAAATGTGAAATGACTAGTTAAATATGTCATTTCTCAAAAAAAATGTCATTTCTCTAAAAGACGAGAAATGTTATTGAATAGAAAAAGTAATAAAAATACTTTAAGCCATTATAACCCTCCACATTTCTTGATTTAGAAAAATAATAATTATGATAACAGATATCATCACAAGCTCAATATCTTATGTTATAATGAATTAAATATTTTATATTAAATTTTCAAGAAAGGATTATTTGAAGTAAGGTAAAAAGCTGATTAGAATGTATTATTTTTGAAGGTACAACTAAATTTAATTAAATCAACTAATGAATTTAATTTTTATGGGACTTGGAGGGAGCCTTGCTCCATAGTCTACCGACACATATAAGTAGACAGTAGGGGTCCAACCGAGCACCACCAGCCCAGGAAAGCTGAACAGTGAAATTATTCTCTTTGCATTTTGTCTACTCAGACTTCACACAGGATAAATGTTAAGTGTCCCTGAAACAGAGACATGTATCTGATGGGAAAATTATAAAATATATTGAAAAGGGACAGGAAAAGAATGCTTTGAGGGGAAAGAAGAACCTTTAGGATGGGTCCACTGTCCCCCAGAATTATGATAGACTTAACTTCCCTTAAGGAACACTGACCATCAAAACGTATCCAAGGAAATTGCAGCAGAATTGCCTTCTTTGATAGCTTCATCTCTCTCTCAGGTCTGATTGTTTGCTCTTGAGGTTTTCCGTCCAAAATGGTGCAGATAATCCCCTCCTAGGGCCTGGAAGACACCTGCGTCCCCTCCTAGTTACGTGGTGCTCAGCGCACACCACGCCCTTTATCTTTGCCCCTGGACTCCGGGCAGCTTCCACCTCTATCTTTCTTAGTCCAGTCATGACAGTTTATAACTTTGAAGCAAAAATAGTAGCTCAATATATTTTAACTGGATATTTTTCAATAACTTTAGACTTTACCGAAGAATTCCCACATACCTTTTATCTAGCATCCCCTAATGTTGCTTTTCCAGAAAGGACCGTGCTATATTTATCAAAATTGAGAAACTAACCAACCATACCTGCATGATAATAATTATAAATAACATAGTTAATTTAATATACTGTATGTCAGAGTGGGTCCCAAACTATGTCCCATCAACAAGAGACATTTAAAACATAGTGTCCCAGAAAGACCTCCAGACACAATATTCCATACAAGTGAAAAGGTGAAGAAAGTTGGGGTGCAATATTTGCAGAAAATGTGGATAGTAAACAATCTAAAAACCCAAATTTCCCGACCTTAAACAGAAACACCATGCTTTTAAAGGGAGGGACTATTGTTCAAGTACAGGTAGCGATTCCAGTCTTCCCATCTCTGCTTACCTGGAAGGCTGGGGCCTCTGCCATCCAGGCTCTGGGCCTCCATCTCCACCTCACACAGTTCCGCAGAACCATCTCCTATAGCACAGAAAACAGCCGACATTCCCGAGCTCCTCCCAACCACAGCCAGAGGCAGGGATATGGGTATGTTGCTAAACAGAGTGAGGGAAGTTCTAAAAACACAGAAAAATATTTGTGCCAGGTTTTCTGACTATCGCTCTGTTATACAGTTAACGTTCACAAGAGTGTTATTTAAGGTTCCAATCTCTTGGCAAATGTGTTGGTTTGAGTCAAAGATTTAAATCAAATAATTGAATCTTTACTGAATGCTACAGGGATATACAGTAGAAAATTCATATAATATTTAGAAGTATTTGAAATGAGTTAAATATCTAATAAGAGAAGCTTGTTTCAGTGTTAAGTTTTTCTGTTTTCTTTGACTGGAACTCAGCCGTCCTCCCAGCAGACAGCTCACTCCCACGTCACTGAAGTTCTGCTCAAGTTCATCTTCCCTGCCCACCTGGGCTAAAACCTTTCCTGCCCTGTGGGCAGCATCTCACCACCTTTCTGACTATTTCCTCTTTGTGCTTGTTCCTGGTTACATTTATAATTTATATTTATTTGTGTGTAGCTTCCCTACTAGAAAATAAATCCATAAGACTGGGGATATTTTTATACATGATCATATCTATTGACGAAGTACAATATATAAAATATATTATGATAAAAATATAGAATGTATATTCTATGTAGAAAAATAATTACAATGGAGGAGAAAATGTATACTTACGAATATGAACTTGCTTTTGTAAAATCAACTTGTATAAAACAAAACATAAAACAGTAATTAGAACTGAACAATAAAACAGCACACAACTTGGTTAAAATACGGACCAAAATCTTAACAGTCACTTCACCGAAGAAGATAAACAGATAGTAAACAAGTATATAAAAAGATGCTCTACATCATACGCCATTGGGGAAATGCAGATTAAAATAGCAAGAAGATATCACCACACATCTGTCAGAGTGACTAGAGTCTCAAACACTGACAGCTCCGGGGGGGCCAGGACGTGGACCAACAGGAATGCTCCTCCTTGCTGGCAGGAATGAGAAATGGTACAGCCACTTGAAACGGCAATTTGGAAATTGCTTAAAAACTAAACATATTCTGGGCGGTGCCTGTGGCTCAAATGAGTAGGGAGCTGGCCCCATATGCTGGAGGTGGCAGATTCAAATCCAGCCCTGGACAAAAATTGCAAAAAAAAAAAAAAACTAAACATATTCTAATCATGATTTAATAAGTACACTCTTTGGTATTTACTCAAAGGAGGTGAAAACTTACGTGCACACAAAACCCCGTTCCAAGCAAGTCTACTTACGCTTGCCTGAACTTGGAAGCAACAGCGTCTTCAGCAGGTGAATGGGTATGCTGTGGGATATCCAAAACCCGGAATGTCGTTCAGAATTGAAAAAATTATCTGTCAAGCCATGAAGTGCCATGAAGGAAAGTTGAATGCATATTAGTGAGGGAAAGAAGCTCATCAGAAAAGGCTGCCTGATGTACGAGTCTAACCACACGGCATTCCAGAAAAGGCAAAACAACATAGACGCTGAAAAGATCAGGGAAAAAGAAAGGAAAGGAAGGGTGACCAGGCAGAGGATGCCAGCTTTTCAGGCATGTGGACACGTGTTATTCTCCACCCCCATGCAAACCATAGAGTGTACAGCGCCTACAGTGACCCAGATGTAAACTACGGACTTTGAAGACAGTGGAGAGTCCTCACTCTTGGCTCATCAGCAGCAATGAACAGGTCCCTCTGGGGGCGATGTTGACAAGGAGAAACTACGCATGGGACGGGGTGACACCCAGGGGATACAGAAATCACCTCTTCATGCAAATCTCTGTACAAAACTGCTCTTGATTTTGATATGAACCTCAAATGGGTCTAAAAAACAAAGTCTAAAAAAGTAAAAAGAAAAAAGGAGAAATTGACTTTGATCCCATATTGTTAGCTAAGCTGCAGACTTTATTTGGATTCACCATTTTTTTCATGTCTTTTTTCTTTAGGATCCAACCCGGTGTGACTTATTGGGTTGGCTCATCACACGCCCCCACCCCACCGGCCTTATATGCCTCCAACCTGTGCCAGTTACTCGGGCTTATCTTGTTTTTCATGACCTTAGCAATTTTATAAAATGCCTCTCTATTTGGGTAAAATCACATTTTTAAAAGTTACAGTAAGTTAAATGTCTTGGAGGAGGCTGATAGTACACAAGCCTTTCATTGGTTTATTAAAGAGTTTGGTTAAGGTAGAGTTTTTAAAATTATGACCATGTTTGTATGTGTGGTGTTTTGTCAGGCTTATTGAATGCGGCTTTAGCGTCAGTATGAATGCAGCAGCCCTCCTTCATGAGCGGTGCCGCTAAATGGGAAGAAGGGAAAGAGTAAAAGAATAACAAGTGGGCGCTGACAGTCCTGCACGGAAAGCAGGGGTAGCTTTGTATTGAGTGTGGTGGAGGAATTGAAATTTAATTAGGCTAAAAGGGACTGTAAGTATCTGGCGATTGAATACTCTGATCACCGTCAGTATCACATTCACTTAACATTCCCAAAGTATTTCTTGAGAGTCTGTATTGACGAGAGGTCTCTAGGGATATGATGGCGACTGAGACACCCAGGAGATTGGGGATAAAGAGGAGCATGGTAGGAGAAGAGAACTCAATACTCGGTGATGGATTATTATAAGAGTAAGAACACATTTCTGTGTGATCCTATAAAAGACCTGACGTTTTTTGTGCTGTAGATAATTTAAGGGACAAAAACAATTGAAACTTTTAGGATAAATATTAACTAACTGGAGAGGAGGAAGAGAGAGCAGAAAAGAACCTGATTTGGAGGCTGACATGGCTGTGGGGCAGGGTGGCCAGTGCTGGGGTAGGGACCAGTCCAGGAACCTGAGCAGGGCCCAGTCTGACCCCTGATGTCTGGGAGCCAGTGATGTGTCACTGTGGGCTCCCCGGCAGTCTCGGTCAACCTGGCTGGTGCCTGTCCTGTCTGTGTACATTTCCCCACAAGTGTCCTGCGTGAATGACGGAGTCTATTCTGTACGCACTCACCTAAGGCTACAGGCACAGGTTACACTCCACGCACACCACACGGAAATGGACTTGAAGGGGGGCAAATAAAAGTGAGAAGCAGCAGCGGGAGTCTCTCCAGACCTTTATTTTGGGAGGTTGAGGTGAGGTTCTCATGAGCCTTTCACACATAGGTAACCGTTGAATAATTTGATATATAACAATGTTAAGAAATGCACGCGTGTGCACAGAAGGAGACAGGAAACCGGGCCACAGGGAAACTGGGGTGTGTGACAACCAAGCAAACAGCTTGGGACTTGGTTAATCATCTCTTTAATCCCTCATCCATACATGTGCTTAATATTATCTGATTCAGTCTTCCAAAGACAAAACAGGATAGCAGGCCGGCGCCTGCACCCAGCATTCCGCCAGCATCCACAGGGAGCTACTTGAAGCTGGAGGCTCACCCAGATTTATGATTTTATTGCTACACATACACAGCTATTGGTCATCTTCCTGTTTCTGTGGTAGAAGAAAAAGGGAGCTTTTAGAAGAATACTGTTACTTGAGGGCTGTATTATATCATCAAATAACATTTAAAGTCTTACTTTGTTTTCAATTCCCATAGGACAGTTTAGGGCCACCTAGGTTGCCTGAAAGCAGAATGAAAAGAGAAGAATAATGGACCCATGAAATCGTGTTGTCCTTTTTATTCACGAGAAGTTAGATCCCTGCCTTTGATGGCGCTGTCGCTGTGTGCCTGGCCCGCGTGGGTCTGGAGGAGTCAGGGTCTTCACAGCAACCAGAAGGCCGCACACCTGCTCAGCCTGTAATGGCATGCTTAATAAAGTTTAAAGAGAATGTCCTGAATTCCTCAAACAAAACAAACGCTGTTCAGAGGTGGCATATGGATTTTTCTTTCAAGAGATAAGCCAAGAAGAAGTGGATGATTAAAGGCAAAATACATCCCCCAGGTCACTGATGTTGTAGAGACACAGAGAATTACAAAAAGCAAGAACAAGTTAACAGAATTTATATCTGAAAGAAATAACACAGGGACACATAGTCACACAGAGGTCAAGAGAAAGAGCCTACCGCCCCTTTGGTTTATCATTAACAAGGCAGCTCTGTGTGGGACAAGTGACTCAGCAATCACAGGGCCCACAGGAACTAGGACAGGTTTCTCTCCCCCAGAAGCTCTAACGACTCTGTAAGAATTAAACTTTAGCAAGTCTAATTAAAAATTTGAATATTTTTGTAGGTGAAGTTGACTATTCTTTCTAACCAAATTGCAAGAAGTAATTGTCTTAATCCCGGTAATTTCTTCATCTCATTTTGAGAGCAAACCTGCTTTTTCTTAGAAACTCCTGTATTCTCGCTCACTCTCTCTCTCTGTACAGAATCAGGGACTGAAGGGTATTCAACAGGGGGAGCTAGATCAAATGGACCATGATTTTCTGAATAATGCTTTCTGTACCTCCATTGTTCTCTTACTGATCCCTTTAAGGGAGTTTTTTTTTTTTTTTTTTTTTTTTTTTTGAGACAGAGCCTCAAACTGTTCCCCTGGGTAGAGTGCTGTGGCATGACAGCTCACAGCAACCTCCAGCTCCTGGGCTTAAGTGATTCTCTTGCCTCAGCCTCCCAAGTAGCTGGGATTACAGGTGCCTGCCACAAGGCCCAGCTATTTTTTGGTTGTAGTTGTCATTGTTGTTTGGCAGGCCCAGGCTGGATTCAAGCCTGCCAGTTCTGGTGTATGTGTCTAGCGCCTTAGCCACTTGAGGTACAGGTGCCAAGCCCACATTATAGTATTTTAAGATTCTCTTCATTTTCTCCAGGACAACAGTCAGTTGTAAAGTGTCATCTGAGTCCTCAGGGACTCATCTTAGCACCTGTTGTCCAGAGTATCTTATAAGCTACACAGAAGCTCTACTGATGTAAAAATACCAAAGAGTTGAAAATTCAATTCTTCAGTGAGAAGGTAAAAAAGAACCCTCATTCCTCCAGTTTTAATATAAATGATTCTATGATGTTTAACCAAATTTTCACCAGTCACTTTGTATTTGTATCTTAAACGAATTTGAAATGCGAAAGAGCACAATAAAACCACATTTTTTTTTCACTATCTAGATAGTTTGCTGCTTCTGCCTTTCCCCATTTTTTTTCTTGACTATATTTTCCTATGGTTCTATGACAGCCTCTAGTGAGGGTCTTTTTCTGATGAAAAGAAATTCACTGCAAGTTTGGAATAAATTAAGTAGAGAGAAGGCTGTGATTCACCTAAAACTTTGTTTCAAGACAAAGGGTCCAAGTTAGCCTTATTTCACTCCATATAAAATTATAAGTTTATCAAACTCCATTATTACCATTACCAGATCTGGCAATAATTTTGTGTACAGATTTTTGGGAAGGAATCAAATAGCTGGGACCACTGCCAGAACTAGGGCAGAGAGCCTGACCCGTAAATAGTTGAAGTATATAGATTCAAAGTCAATTGAGAAATTAAGATTTGGCAAAAATTCTAATGCCATTATTAATGGGCCCCCTGAAAATGAGCACAGCACTACCAACACTGGTGGGGTAGGCCTCCCAGTTCACACTCATTCTAAAAAATGCTAGTTCGAGGAAAGCTATACTATACATTGTTTTTAGTTATTACCCTTTTTATTATAAGTTTAAAAGATTTTAAATAGAAAAATAAATAAAAACCAGACATACTTTTGCTGTCCAGAGAAAACCATTGCTATTAATCTCTATTTGTTCTCTAGGTTTTTAATACAGCTCTGCATACACAGCATCACAGGTGTACCAAAACAATTAACAAAGGAGATTATATATCATTAGTCATCAAGGAAATGCAGATTAAAACAGAACAGATACAAATAATAAATAAACAATAAGACAGGCAAGAATATTGGATAATACCCCAGACAATAGTCTGGCAATGGCGGAGACCCTGGGACCCTCGAACGTGGCTGCTGAGGAGTCCATTCTGGAAAGGCACGCTGGAAAACAGTTTCCAGTTTTTGAAAGATTACAGATAAATTTCACATGTGACCTAGCAATTCTGCTCTCAGACTTCCCCTCAAAAGAAGGGAATTTCATGTCTACACAACTTGCGTGTGAACAATCACAGGGACGCTATTCACAGTAGCCAAAAATAATGGGAACGGTCCACATGTGGTTTCTATACACACACGGTGGGACATTATTCTTAAATAAAAAGGAGTAAGTGCTGATATATATATGTGTGTGTGTGTGTGTGTGTGTGTGTGTGTATAAAGGGGTAAGTGCTATTATATATATATAATTGTGTGTATATATATATATAAAGGAGTAAGTGCTGATATATATGTGTGTGTGTGTGTGTGTGTGTGTGTGTGTATAAAGGGGTAAGTGCTATTATATATATATAGTTGTGTGTGTATATATATAAAGGAGTAAGTGTTGATATATATGTGTGTGTGTGTGTATATATATATATGTATCAGCACTTACTCCTTTTTATTTCAGAATAATGTCCCATTGTGTGTGTGTATATATGTGAGTGTGTATATATATATCACGAACATTATGGTAAGTGAAAAAAGAAAAAGAAAGACACCAAAGACTCCATATAGTGTGACGCCATTTATATGAAATGAAGCCCAGGAAAATCAAAGCTGTGGAGAAGGAAGTAGACACCTGGCGGCCTGGGCAGGGGCGGGAGCAGGAAGTGGCTCTCAGCAGGTGCCAGGGACTTTTTGAGGTGACTGATGGAAATGTTCTAAAATTGAATTTATGTAAACTTACAAACAACAATTGATTTGCATTTAAAATAAGTGAATTTTATGGTATAAAAATTATGCCTTAATAAAACTGTGACGTGAGAGGAACTTTCCAGTTCCTTCTGGAAAGTTTAGGATTATTAATGTATGAATTCAAACATAAAGAGTTAATGTTTTAGCTTCCAACACTCAAATTATAATTTGGGGTATTTTTGCTACATTACAGTATTTATTTTAAATTTTAGAAGCTATAGAATCTCGATTGTTTAGTGAAGAGAATAGAATGTTTTAGAAATTCAGATTTTCAAGACAAAAGGTTGTAAATAAATGGAGCACGATATAAACAAAAAGTGGATGACAACATGGCATGTTAACATTTACTTTGCTTTCAAATTTCAAATTTCATATGAATGTTCTACAGCAAATTAAAAGGTTCATTTTCATGTTTTACTTCCTTTGGTTTTCACTATTGCTCTAGCCATGAAGTCATAGAAGGACTGTATGAACAGAGATAACTTTTTACTGCTCTTGAAAACCTACTTGTTTTTCTTTCTTTCTTTTTTTTTTTTCTTGAGATGGCATCTCTCACTATGTTGCCCGTACTCAAACTCCTGGGCTCAAAGGCTCCTCCTGCCTCAGCCTGGCACACCAGGATGAAAAACCTGTATTTTTAATCCTAGATGGATAAGAATTAAGTCAAAGTCTCTAAGGATGGTGCAATTCCAGCCCAAGTTGCGTGTTCCATCAACATGATTCCAACGTTCTCAAGCATAATTGTCATGAACATATTCAAAATATTTCATGCCACTGGACAGATGCTGGGTTGTCTCCACAGTTAGTAAGAGGAGATAGCTCCTGTCTAACTATCCCATTCAAACACCCACATGGCTTTGGGACTGGCTGAAGGTGGCTGTGCTGGCTGAAATGACAGGAAAGGCTGTAACTATAATCTCCAGGGAAAGATGTACTTCTTTGTTCTAGCTGCTAATAGAATTTTATTATTTTTAAATACAATGCAAACATTAAACAATAGTATTCAAACCGTATAAACTTAATGTACATTAATGTGCATTAATTAATATATGTTTACATCTATAAAAATAAAAATTAGTTTTCTGGCTGAGGAACTAAGGCCCAGAAGCTAACTAGACTAATGATTCTCAAGCTCTTGTTGCACCTTAGAATGAAGAGTGGAGATGGTATTTTACAATATGATAGTATTAAAAACTGGTTTGCTAATATAGAGACCTTTCCAAATGTCTTTATCTAATCCCATGCACGTGTACCTTCACAGCTAACAAGGGTAACTTCATGTGAGTGCCAGTAGCCCCTCCGCCAAACCTGGGTTGCTGCCTGTTTTTGTTACAAAAAGGAAAAGGATTACTGGGACACAGAGCTGCTGGTTGACTGATGCTTTGAAGCTGCCACGGTGGCAGAGCGGAGGAGCTGTGAGCCCATAAAGCCCTAAGCATTCACTTTCTCGCTAACAGACAGCGTGAGCCGACCTCTGAACCACAGTAACTGGTTCTAAAAAGACAGACTCCAGCCACGGTGCAAATCTAGCTTCTGGCAGCCTTCAAGACTGTTTAGAGAAGTAAATGAGAGGATGGTAGGAACCAAATTACTTTTGGTGTTTTCTTGTGACCATGAGACCCATCTATGAAGAAAAACAGGAGGTAAAATTTGTTATTAACTTCAAAGTTTTTAAACTAATTTTTGCAAAGGAAATAAACTTTGTAGTATAAAAATTAAAAGACAAAAAGGTCTCACACTAAAATTCTCTTTTCCAATTATATACCCATTTCCCAATACCCTTCTCCTGAGCCAACCAGAGTTCTATATTCCTTATGTGTTTTCCAGACTTAATATAGTTATACATAAATATATACTATACATGCACACACAGTTGTATAACTGAGATCAAGCATATATTCAGCTAACTGGTATTTTGTTGTAATGAAGTCTTCCCAGCCTCATAATGATGTTTAGTTATTATTGTCCCTGTGCACTCACCACCTGTCTCTCCAAGGACATTCATCAAGGCCAGTGTGGAAGACCAGCACATACCCCTGGTCACTGGCGGCCGTGGAGACAAAGAGCACCTACCTCCACCCTGCACATAAACATCTATCACCGGTGAAAGAACAGGAGTGCACTACCAAAGAGAATTTATATCAATGAAAACAGTAATCATTCAAATTCAAAACAAACTATTTTTTGTAGATAGAAATATGGATATTATTCTTTTATTTTTATTAACATATTTAATATAACTTTCTTTTTTTATAATTTTATTATATCATAATTGTCTACATTAGTGCAGTCATGGGGCACAATGTGCTGGCTTCATATACAATCTGAAATATTTTGGTCGAACTGTTAAACATAGCCTTCATGGCATTTTCTTAATCACTATATGAA
>CAUYRH010157885.1:0-18987 GCA_963574655.1 Perodicticus potto | reverse complement strand
TACAGGTACTGTTTTAGGCCTCCTTCAATGGGGCTCCTTAGTCTTGTCCCACTGGGGACATCTCAAGAAGGTTAGAAGGCAGCATTGTTCTTAGTAAATTTCCAGACAAATAAACAGCAGAGTCTTAACTTGGGTCTCACCAGAATATAGATTTTTTTTTTTTTAAGCTTTGAAGAGAAATGAGAATGGAGAAACAGAAAAAAGAGTTACTTTTCATTCCAGAGACACAGAAGACAAAAGCTTATTTAAAAAAAAAAAAAAAAAACTTCAGTGAGCATTTTTTTGGCTTAA
This sequence comes from Perodicticus potto, assembly GCA_963574655.1. Classification (NCBI taxonomy): domain Eukaryota; kingdom Metazoa; phylum Chordata; class Mammalia; order Primates; family Lorisidae; genus Perodicticus; species Perodicticus potto. Next base: position 18,696 of record CAUYRH010157885.1, on the reverse strand, counting down.
AAAAGAAGAAAGACAAAGTCATAGCTTATATCCCTGGCAAGCGTTTTTTGAATCCGCACAGCTGCATCTGCACCCTTTGTTTGGATTTCTCTTCCCGGTAATGTTCCCGGCAGAATCACACAAGGGAGATAAGTTTATTTTCCAGATAGTTCCAAACAAGGACCTTGGAGTGATGTGGCTAGAGCTTCCAGCCCTTTGAAAGTCATGCGCATTCCTTGACCTGACATGACTGCGTGACCTCCCAGGAGGCCACGTCCAGCCTATGTGTTGACGTACCAGGCCTCTCTCAGTCCCACCCCGTACCCTGAACATCCACTGTCCTCCGCAGCGTCTGTTGTGATAGTAAGCAGCCTCTGCTCACCCTCCTTGACAGAAGTCACACAGGCACAGCCACTTGCTCTTGGGCTTTGTATATACCATCCCATAATATTCCTTGCCAGGTAAATTGCATAGAAGAGTAAGAATTTGAGTGTGTATGTTTTAGCCACCACCAAATATTTGGTTTTGTGGTTAACTTTTAGACAGTTTATTATCTGTATATCCTGTTTTGATTTTTTATATTATGGATGTCATTTGTGCTTTTTAAAATTTAATTTTTTAAATTTGCTATTGACACATAGTAATTGACATAGTACATATTCATGGAAAATAATGTGATTTTTTTTCTCTTTTTTGTTTTATTAAATCATAGTTGTGTTCATTAATGCAATCATGTGTTACAATGTGCTGGTTTTATAGACAATTTGAAATATTTTCATCAAACAGGTGAACATAGCCCTCACAGCATTTTTCTTAGTTATTTTGTTAAGACATTTGTATTCTACATTTAGTAGATTTCACATGTACATTTGTAAGATGCACCATAAGTGTAGTCCCACCTATCACCCTCCCTCCATCCATCCTTACCCCTTCCCTCCCCTCCCTATCTCTTTCCCCCATATTCTTGGGCTATAATTGGGTTATAGCTTTCAAATGAAAGTACATAGTAGGGCTGAGTACACTGGATACTTTTTCTTCCATTCTTGAGATGCTTTGCTAAGAAGGATATGTTCCAGCTCCATCCATGTAAACATGAAAGAGGTAAAGTCTCCATCTTTTTTTAAGGCTGCATAATATCCCATAGTGTATGTATACCACAGTTTATTAATCCATTCGTGGGTCGATGGGCACTTGGGCTTCTTCTATGACTTAGCAATTATGAATTGGGCTGCAGTAAACATTCTGGCACAAGTATCTTTGTTATAATGTGATTTTTGGTCTTTTGGATATATACCTAGTAGAGGAATTGTAGGATTCAATGGCAAGTCTATTTTTAGATCCCTAAGTGTTTCCAAACATCTTTCCAAAAGGAATGTATTAGTTTGCATTCCCACCAGCAGTGTAGACGTGTTCCCTTTTCTCCACATCCATGCCATGTCAGCATCTCTGGTTTTGAGATTTTGTGATGTGGGCTAATCTTATTGGAGTTAGATGATATCTCAAAGTAGTTTAGATTTGCATTTCTCTGATGATTAAGGATGATGAGCATTTTTTCATGTGTCTGTAGGTCATGCACCTGTCTTCTTCAGAGAAGTTTCTCTTTAAGTCCCTTGCCCACCCTGAGATGGGATCACTTGTTCTTTTCTTGCTAATACATTTGGGTTCTCTGTGGATTCTGGTTATTAAACCTTTGTCAGAGACATAATCTATAAATATCTTCTCCCTTTCTGAGGGCTGTCTGCTTGCTTTACTTACTGTGTTCTTGGCTGTGTAGAAGCTTTTTAGCTTGATCAGGTCCCAGTAGTGTATTTTTGGTGTTGCTTCAATTGCCCAGGGGGTGCTCCTCATAAAATATTCTCCCAGGCCGATTTCTTCAAGTGTTTTCCCTGCACTTTCTTCTAGTATTTTGATAGTTTCATGTCTTAAGTTTAAATCTTTCATCCAGTGAGAGTCTATCTTGGTTAATTTTGAAAGGTGTGGATCCAGTTTCAGTCTTCTACAGGTCATCAGCTAGTTCACCCAGCACCGTTTGTTAAATAGGGAATCTTTTCCCCACTGAATGTTTTTAATTGGCTTGTCAAAGATCAAATAATGGTAAGTAGCTGGGTTCATCTCATGAGTCTCTATTCTGTTCCATACATCTACCTCTCTGTTTTTTTGCCAGTACCATGCTGTTTTGATCACTATCAATTTATAGTATAGTCTGAGGTCTGGTAGCATGATTCCTTCTGCTTTAGTTTTATTTCTAAGTAATGTCTTTGCTATTCAAGGTTTTTTCTGATTCCATATAAAACAAAATATTATTTTTTTGAGATCTTTAAAATATGACAATGTAGCTTTAATACTAATTGCATTAAAATTGTATATTGCTTTGGGTAGTATGGACATTTTAACAATGTTGATTCTTCCCAGCCATGAGCATGGTATGTTTTTTCATTTGTTGAAATCTTCAGCTATTTCTTTTCTTATAGTTTCATAGTTGTCTTTATAGAGATCTTTCACGTCCTTTATTAGGTAAACTCCCAAATATTTCATCTTCTTTGGCACTACTGTAAACGGAATAGAGTCCTTGACTGTTTTTTCAGCATGACTATTATTGGTATATATAAAGGCTACAGATTTATGAGTGTTGATTTTATAACCTGAGACACTGCTGTATTCCTTGATCACTTCTAAGAGTTTTGTAGTATTTTGGTGTTTTCCAGATATACAATCATATCATCTGCAAAGAATGAAAGTTTGATCTCTTCTGACCCTATATGGACACCCTTGATCGCCTTTTCTTGCCTAATTGTGATGGCTAAGACTGCCATTACAATGTTAAAAAGCAGTGGAGACAATGGGCAGCCTTGCCTCGTTCCTCATCTGGCTGGAAATAATTTCAATTTAACACCATTCAATACAATAGTGACTGTGGGTTTGCTGTAGATGGCCTCTTTCAGTTTAAGAAATGTCCCTTCTATACCAATTTTCTTAAGTGTTCTGATCAGGACGGGATGCTGGATATTATCAAAAGCTTTTTCTGCATCAATTGAGAGAATCATATAGTCTTTGTTTTTTAATTTGTTTATGTAATGAATTATATTTATAGATTTACGTATATTGAATCAGCCTCGAGACCCTGGGATAAAACCCACTTGGTAATGGTGTACAATTTGTTTGATGTGTTGCTGGATTCTGTTTGCTAGGATCTTGTTTGAGTATTTTTGCATCAGTATTCATTAGCGATATTGGTCTATAATTTTCTTTTCTTGTTGGGTCTTTTCCTGGTTTGGGGATCAAGGTGATGTTTGCTTCATAGAATGTGTTTGGTAGTATTCCTTCTTTTTCTATATTTTGAAAAAAGTTGAGTAATATAGGTACTAGTTTCTGTTTAACAATGTGATGTTTTAATATATATAATGATCAAATTGGGATAATTACAAAAGCCATCGGTGTAAACACCATTTACTTATGTGTCCATTTTGGGGTCAAAAAAACAAAAATAAAAATAAACATCTCTTTGTGGTGATAACATTAAAAATCTTCTTTTTTGGCTGTTTTGAAATCTATAATACATTGTAATTTGCCATAGTCATCCTACTGTAAGATAGAACACCAAAACTTATCCTGTCTGACTATAATATTGTATCCATAGGCAAACCTTTACCAATCACTTTGTTCTCATACCCCCACCCCAGCTTATGGGAACCACTGTTCTACTCTAGAAATCACCTTTTTAAGATTTCACATGTGAGTGAAAGTAAGTGGTGTTTGTCTTTCTGTGCCTGACTTATTTTCCTTAATATAAAATACTCCAGATTCATTCATGTTACTGCAAACAACAGCCTTTTATTCTGTTTATACTATTTTCCTTCATGGCTGTACTAATTGACATTCCTACCACCAATGGATAAGAATTCCTTTTTCTCAGCATCTTTGCCTGCATTTATCCTTTTTTGTCCTTTTTGTTAATAGCCACTCTACACATGTAAAAACTCACTGTGGTTTTGATTTGCATTTCCTAGATGATTCGTGATACTGAACATTTTTTCAAAAATCTGTTGGCCAATTGCATGTTGACTTTTGAGAAATGCTATGTAGGACTTTTGCCCATTTTAAAATTGTATTATTGGGGTTTTTTGATTTTGGATTCCTTTTATATTCTGGATATTAACCTCTTATCAGACAGATCATTCGCAAATATTTTCTCCCAGTCTTTAAGTTGCCTCTTCATTTTATTGTTCCCTTTTCTGTGCAGAAACTTTTGAGTTTTGTTTTGTTTTTTCTCAGTTTTTGGCAGGGGCCGGGTTTGAACCCACCCCCTCCGGTATATGCCAACACCTTACTTCTTTGAGCTACAGGTGCCACCTGAAGCTTTTTAGTTTTAAATAATCACATTTGTCTATTTTTGCTTTTGTTGTCTGTGGTTTGAGGTCTTATTAAGAAAAATCTTGCCCAGCCTAATTTTATGGAGAATTTCTTCTATGGTTTCTTTTAGTATTTTTCTTTTAGTAGTTTCATACTTTTGGGTCTTACATTTCAGGCTTTAATCCATTTAGAGTTGATTTTTTTAATATCGCAAGCGATGGGGGGAGTCTACTTTTTTTTTTATGCACAGAGATTCCCAATTTTCCCAGCACCATTTGTTGAAGAGACTTCCCTTTTTCCCTATGTGTGTTCTTGGAGCCCTTGTTGAAAATCAGTTGGCTGTAATACATAGATTTATTTCTGAGTTCTCCATTTTGTTCCATTGGTCTGTGTGTTTCTATGCCATTACCATGCTGCTCCGGTTTATATTCTAGCATACAGTATTTTGACGTCAGGTAGTGAGATGCTTCCAGCTTTGTTCTTTTTACTCAAGATTGCTTTGGCTATCTGTAGTCTTTTGTCTTTCCATATGAATTTTAAGATTTTTTTTTCTACTTCTGTGTTGAATCTCATTAGTATTTCTATAGGGATTGAATCTGTAGATTGCTTTGGGTAATACTGCTACAAATCTTAACAGTGTTCTTCTAATTTTTGAACATGGGATATCTTTTCATTTACTTGTATTCTCTTCAATTTCTTTCATCAGTATTTTATAGTTTTCATTATAAAGATCTTTTACCCTTTTGGTGAAGTTTATTAGTAGGTATTTTTTAATTTTTTTGTAGCCTATTTTAAGTGGAATTGCTTTCTTGATCTCTTTCTCAGATAGTTTGCTGTTGACATATAGAAATGCTACAGGTTTTTGGTTTGTTAATTTTGTATCTAACAACTTCATTACATTCATTTATAGATATTAAAAAAAGCATTTATTAAAATTCAATATCCCTTCATGAGAAAAGCCTTCAACAACTGGGTATACAAGGAACATACCTCAACACAGTAAAGGTCACATAGGACAGACCCAGAAGTAATATAATACTGAATAGGGGAAAATTGGGAGCTTTCACTTTGAGATCTGGAGGAAAGAAAGATGCTGCTCACTTTCACCACCTTTATTCAGCACAGTAGGAGAATTTCTAGTCAGAGCAGTTAGACGAGAGAAGGAAATAAGGCATCCAAATTGGAAAAGAGAAAGTCAAATTGTGCCTCTTTGTAGATGATGTGATTATATATATGGAAAACCTTAAACCTCCAGCCAAAACACTGTTAGAATCATTTGCACTTTAATTGCAGTTTCTGCCTCACCCAGAATGCCCCTTTCCCTCTTATTTTATGTGCTAGTTGTAAGTCACATAAAAACATAACACCTAAACAGGCTACCAGAGGGACATTCAGGCACCTATATAAATAGCTTTCCTCTTAAGTTTAACCACATTCTTGCCTCTAGACATGAGGATTAAGTATTTTAAGGATTTTAAATAATGCCAAAAACCTACAATAAAAGATAAGGTAAGTTAATTAATTATTCAGGGGCTCTTTCATATTATGTTTATTTTATGAATATCTATGCTATCTCCCTTTATATATGTATATAAAACATCAGATACTTTATATTTTTAAGTTTTAATTATGGGTACTTAATAGTTATATAAATTTATAGGGTACATGTGATGTTTTGACACAGGCATACAATGTGAATTAGTCAAAACATGGTAATTGGGTTATCTGTCACCTCAGGCATTTCTTGGTGTTAGTAACATTCCAGTTTCACTCTTCTAGTTATTTTAAAGTATACCCTAACTTATTGTTGAGTATAGTCACTTTGTTATGCTATAAAATATTGTCCATTCTATCTAGCTACCTAACCATATTTTTGCACCTATGAACCATCCCCACTTTATCCTGTAACCATTCCCAGTTTCAGGTAAGCATCAGTCTAGTCTCTGTTTCCATGACAGCAGTTGTTTTGAATATTTCACTCCAATATGTGAGATCTGTCTTTCTGTGCTTGGCTTGTTTCACTTAACATAGTCTTCTCCAGTTCATTCATGTTGTTTCAAATGGTAGGATTTCATTCTTTCCTGTAGCTATACACGTATAATATTCTACTGTGCATGTGCACCACAGTTTATCCACGCATCCACTGGTGGAGAGGAAGGCCAATTCCGTATCTTAGCTATTGTGAATAGTGCTACAGTGAACACGGAAATCCAGAAATCTTTTCAGTATAATGAGTACCCCTCCTTTGGATATATATGTATACCCAGCAGTGGGATTGCTGGATCAGATGGTAGTTCTGGTTTCATTTTTTTGAGGAACATCCATACTGTTTTCTGTAGCGCTTGCACTAATTTACATTCCTGCCAATGGTGTATGAGGGTTCCCCAGCAGCATCATATTTTGAGACTATAATTTAAATTTCTAGTTTGTGTTAAGAATTAGTTTATTAACTTGCTTAAGAAAAAGTAAAAGTGTTTAAAATTCAACAGCTAAAAATAATAATGTTCTAAAACAATGTATCCATTAACCTGGAATTAAGAAAATACTACAATGACATATTATTTAAAACAAATAAACAAAAAAGAAACCTAAAATTAAAAAACAAAAAAAAAACAACTCTATGCCAAGACCTTGGAAAGGTGCTATTCAGTGACTCCTTAATCCTCAGAAGAAGCCTATCATACAGAAATTATCACCTCCACTTTACAGATCAGGAAATGCTCCAGGAAATGTGTCCCTTGTTTGGGCTCGTGCAGGTAAGAACATACTGTGAATTTCTCTCATCATGTCATCTTCTTCTGACATTAAAGAGCCAGCAAGGGAGAGTCAGGTAGTGCTTATCACACTTCCCTGTGCATAGGAATTGCCTGAGGGCCTTATTAAAATACAGATTTTGACTGAGTAGGTCTAGGGGAGGCTGAAATTCTCTATTATTAAAGCATTAGTTGTCTCACCTTCCTTGTGTCTTTTATCTACTTCTGTCTGCCTTTGTCTTATTTCCTTTTTACCTCTGGCCTTTATTTACCTTAAAAAAATTTTTTCTGACATGAGTGACCTACAAGCATGAACTAGTATATTAGTGCTTCTCAAACAGTTGTATAGTGCTAAGCCTGATGTCTCGCACCTATAATCCTAGCACTTTGGGAGGCTAGGGCAGGATTGCCACCAGTCTGAGCAAAATCAAGACCCTGCATCTACAAAAAATAGAAAAAAATTAGCTGGACATGGTGGCATGCACCTGTAAGTCCCAGGTACTCCAAAGGCCAAGACAGGAGGATTGCTTGAGCTCAGGAGTTTGAAGTTTCAGTGAGCTGTGACACCACTGCATTCTATCCCCGGAGACAAAGCAAGGCCCTCTCTCCAAAAAAAGAGTATGGAATTAAATGCCCTGAAATAACGAGTAATTAAATAATTAGCAAAGGATCCCACTGGGCAATATTCAAAGAAGATATAAGATTTTCATAAAAACTGTTGAAATTTGGGGGCTGTTTTTGTTTGCTCAAATTGTTACTTAACAATATCAGCTTCAGCTGCCTTTGGCTTTTTACATATTTTGAACAGTATCAGATAATTCAGACGTCACTGAACTCTTTGGTTTTACCTAGGGATTTCATTTTTTGTTTGATTAATAAATCAACTTTTTTGAAATAATTTACATTCACTTAAATGCACAGATTTTTAAAATGTATACTGTAGTATATTTTGACAAATAGATATGCCCGTGTAACTACCACTCCAATCAAGACAGACTATTTCTAATAGCTGAGGAAATTTTCTTGTTCCTTTTTGCAATTCTCTCTTTCATTCCTCCTCACTGCTTCCTGACCCATCTAGGAAATCACTGCTCTCATTTTTTTTTAATTTAATTTTTTAGCCTAATTTCACATTATTGTTATGGCATAGAAAATATTAAAAAAAAAAAAAACAGAAGGAAAAACCTACTAAAGCAAATTAAATCTAATTTCTTCCTGCTTTGTAAGGTAAGGTATATCATTAGATCCTCTCTACGTACCCACAGTGCATGAGGCATTGTGTTCTGAAACTGTGGTCACACACCTGGCTGGTGGACCCCTCCACCACTGCAGTGCTTCTTGGATCACTTCAGGCCGTATTCATGACTATCCAGCAACCATCTCTGCCTTGTTATAGAAGGGTGTGTTTGTGTTTTCATTGATAAGTGAACTCCAAGGAGATGTTCTAGATTGCCTCAAAGAGGTTATTCGTATTTTTCAAAAGTCAAGGTTTGAGATTGGAATTGTGTACATGACAAAATTAGTCCCTTTCTAGGAATTTTTCTTTAAATATAACTTGACAATGATTATTTGTTTTAGAAGTTAGACTTTTTATATTATCATAGATCACCATCACCACAGAATGCATTCATTTATTTCCAGTTATCTCTTATTCCTTATGAACTTCCCTGATTATTTCACAGAAGCTGGTGAATAGATGACCCTCTCCTGGAAAATGTCTTCCCCACTCAGCACCATGTGCAGTGAGGAACGTGTGCTAGTATAGGGATCGATTCATTAATTGAGGCAAAGCACCTGCATGGGGCATGAGTAGCGTGTCTCTCACTGCTAGCTCAGTTGTGTCTACTTGCTGTGGCCTGCCTGCCTTTCTTATTCCCCCTCTTCCCCTCTTCATTCCCTTCCTTCTCTAGTGTCACATAGATCAGTATCCGCAAACTCTTTTTCTACTGAGAGGCCAGGCAGGTAGTAGAATGACCAGAGTGGACTGGGCTTCAGAGCAGATGGGCAGTGCCAGAGGCTGAGGGGACTAGAAAGCTCACACAAGCCCTGTCTGGGAGGCAGCTGCTGCCTTGGCCCCAGCCACCATGCTTGTGTCATCTAGTTTTAAACTGGAACCTGAAAATCCTGACTCTGCATATGTGTGTTTGAAATTTCTTATTTCAAGACATTGGCATCAACCCCAGCATTTGGTTACCAGTTTGCCTTCAATGCAGATTAGATCAAGTGCCCCGTGTTCCTCGAAGGTGTGTGTTTCTCTTGCTTCACTGCTGTCTATCCCTCTTGCTTTCCCACATAAGAACAATGGCTTATTTTGTCAACGCTTCGTGGTTTATAAAATGCTGTCATAGTTGCTATCTCTTTGAATGTGCCTTAACTATTTGAATTTAATTTTACCTTTATATGTGTATGTCATGCAGAATCTGAGGATTAGCTCATTTATGTTCTTAACATCTTTTTTCTTTGACTCAACAATTACCTTTGTTTGGTTGGCATTTCCTTTCCGTTCCTTTGTACTTCTACCAATGTCCTTTCATGTTACATCACTTAGCAGGTGAACACTTCATCCCACTTCATAAGATCACCTTCTGAAATTAGTCATTTTAGGAATTATATTTTGGGTGTCATTTTTGCTGCTGCTGATCTTTTCTGTTGATAGAGCTACTTATATATCCAGATGACTTCTTATCTTTTGGACCAAAACTGATTGTGTGAAAGTGTATGTTTCCCTTATTAGTTGGTTTTTTAAAACAGTCATTAAATTACCCTATGCAATATAACATTGTCCTCCCTATCTTCATTATAAGGAAAAAAAGTAGAAGCAATTGCTTATGGGTTTATAGCAAAACAATGAGAAATTTTTCCCTTTTATACCTTTTAAAAATAATTTGTGTAACTTGTGTAATGAAATAAATATGTTTTAAAATAACATTCTCTTTTTATTCTTAAACTCACTAAATCCTTTCCTTCCCTTCATAAAAGTCTAGAAATGCAATTACTTTCCTTCTTCCCATTTTGATTTTTTGCATTATAAAAGTCAAAATTGCAATTTTTTTCCTATTTATTTTGGAAATTTTTAAACCCACAGGAAAGTTGCACAGATTAAAAAAATAATAATTACCAGTATACTGGTGCCCTTAATTTACCAGTTGTTAACATTTTGTCACAATTCTGACTCTGTTTCTGTGTGTGTGTGTATGGGTTTGTGTGCTGAACCACTGCAAAGTTTAAAAACTCAAATTGAAATAAAAATATAAACTATTTTGCAGTTAAAAATGTCAAGAGATTTTGTCAAACTAATGTCCTTTGCAGATCTTTTTTTAAGAGCTGCCTTTCTTTTCTGTGTAACCTCATTGATCATCAATATTTGTATGGACGTGAAGTGAAGCTCGTGTAAGACATGGTCCTTCTGGAATCCTGTGCTTCTGTTTTAGGAATGAGTATTCATGATTTTATGAGGTACTAAGTATTTGAACTATCTACCAAAAATTAAAGCGTATCCCTCTGAAATGTCAAATGTCATTAACTACGCATTTTTAGTGCCAAGAAAAAATGAGTCTGACTCAATTTAATAACTTGGGAAATACTATAGTAATAATCCTGCTATATCTCATCAGTATCCGAATAATTTTATTCTACTGCCAGTGTTCTGGATTATGCCCCAGTTTGCTTCAGTAGCACTGTGCAGAAACTGGCAAGACAAATAATCTACGTTCAAATATTGGCACCACTACTTACTGTGTGACCTTGGATGAATGCTTAAATCTAAGATTGTTTTCTCATCTACAAACTGAATGTGATAACTATATACATTAAGAAGATAGTTGTGATAAAATGATACAATCCATGGCACACAGTAAGCCTTCAGAAATTATTACTGATATTATTTTCATTTCTGTTCACCACAGGCAGGGTTTTGGTTATTGTTATGACTTTCATCTGATTCTCTTCACTCCAGCATCCTCCCATTCTAGCTTATCCTGCTCATCCCCTGTTGGCACTTGGGTGAAAGGTCAAAAAATCAGCTTCATATTATATAAAACTGGCTAGGAATCGTGGCCAAAAGTGGGTGTTAGACTCCTTCCTCTTGAATTAGTCTTAATTAGACAGCTTCAGGCCTCCACCAAAAAGGCCTGAGTCTGCCCCAGCCTGCACGTTTCTCTAATCACTAACATGATTTTGATGTTCCACTGCTCAGAAACCCTCCATCATTCCCATTCCATACAGAATAAGAGCAGATGTCCTCCATGATAATGGTTGCCCTAACTGAAGTACTTAGCTTTGTTCCAGGGAGTGTATTACATGCTCTGCATTGATCACTTTGTGCTCTGTTAATTCTCACATCACCATGAGGAAAGGTATTATTATCCAACTTACAAAAGGAAACAGGCACTGAACCATTAAGTGATTTTCAGGGCAAAGTCACACTGTCCAAAAGTGATAAATCTGGTTACTGAATCTGGTGCTGCCAACTCTAGAGCCTGTGCTTTTGAAGAGTTAGCCTGTGCCACCTCTTCAGCGCCTGTTCAATCTCCTGGTTCCTAGGTGAGAAAACCTATCCTACCTTTGTTCTCTGTCTTCTGATTTACCCCCAACATGGAGATGCTTTATTTCTCCCTGAGCATTCCATGACCCTTCATATCTTTTACTTTTCTTTTCTAGGTCTTCTCTATCTGGATCACAGTCTACCTTTTTCCGTTCGTATACACCCTGCTTATCCTTTATGACCCTGTTCAGATCCCATGTCCTCTCTGAAGCCTTCTCTGATTCTGTTCACTCGTCCTCCCACACAGTGGTTCAGATTTATGTTATATTAGTAATTTGGGTAATAGTCAGGATTATTATTAATAGTTCTTTGAAGGAGAAGAGACTATAGAATCTTTTTTTTCTTTTGGAGACAGAGTCTTGTTCTCTCACCCCAGCTAGCTAGTCATGGTATCATACTAGCTCACTATAACCTCAAACTCCTGGGCTCAAGCAAACCTCTTGCCTCAGCCTCCCATGTGGCTGGGACTGCAGGTGCATACCATGACACCGGCTAATTTTTCTATTTTTAATAGAAACAGAGACTCACTCAGGCTGGTCTGGAGCTCCTGATCTCAAACAGTCCTCCCACCTCAGCTTCCCAGAGTGCTAGCATTGCAGATGTGAGTCACAGTGCCCAGCCAAATTTTTTATCTTTGTATTATCAACTACAAACTATCGTGGTTTGATAATGCTGATAATTATTATGATGGTTCTGGAAATGGTGGGTACTATTTATTAAGTACTAGGTGGTTTGTGTGCTTCATCTTGGTTTCACAGACTCCGGGAGACACACTCTTGGCACTTTTTTCTATTTAACTGTGAAATGGAAATGATAACATTCATGGTCTTTGTCTGGAGTTCCTAGGATAGGATGGGGCCAGGATTCACAGTTAAGTGCATCAGATTTTTAGAAAAATAGGCTGCCAATTACACTATATTGTAGTCACCTTGTAAAAAGTAGCTATCTGGGAAATATTTGTGGCATTCTACTGTTTTGCACCCTAATTTTTTCTGCTTTGCTAAATAACTAACAAATAAATTGATAAATTTAGGAAATGCTTCAGTCAGATATTTACAACATTTTATAATTTGTTTTATTCTTAAATACAAATAATTTTATTTTTTAATTTACATTGCCATAAAATAGTGCTTGCCAAATATGATCAGTCACAAACTATAGTGGCACTGTAGAATTTTATTCTTCTTCTTTGTTTTCTTTTTAACAATGTCTTACTAGAAATCTTATTAGGGCATAGGTTTGGTTTAGGGCAGGTTAGTCTGGGATTCTGATTTACAGCTGAAAACCTTAAAAGGATTTACAACAAAACCCCTACAATTCAGTGCTTTTGCATGGTTTTCAGGGCTGAGTGGGAGTGAGTCTTCTTTTTGGATAAAAACTTACCAGTCACCGATAGTAACTGGTTGATATCATCATCAAATGAGTTCTTTTCCTGAGAAGGTATTTGTGATTATAACAGAAGAGATTGTGGTGCTGGGTAGAAAGTTGTGTAAACGATCCCCTTTTGTGAATCCTTTTAGACTTCATAGTTCTATAAAAACCAAGTCTTTATATTTTATTTTTAGGGTACTATTAAATTTGATACTCAAACCTCACATTAAAATTCTAATCACCAATGAAGAGTGATAGAAAGAACATGGGCTTTGAGGTCACACTGCATCATCTATTATAAGTGTGGGTGGGCATATTGTATCACCTCCCAAAGGCTATTTCCTCTTCTATAAAATTTAATTTGTGATACCCACTTTGCATAATTATTGTCAACTAGAAGGAGTACATATAAAATTGCTAAAATGGCACCAGGTACTATTAGTATCATTAATAGAAATAAGCCTTACTACTTATTAAATTTTGTACAAGAAATAAACTAACTTAGGACATATTAGTTAATGATTATTTTTTTATCTGCTTTATATATAAACTCATTTTAATGCAAAACTGTTTAAAAGTTACATTCATTTTACATAGTTTTTAAGAACCCAATATGGTTTGCTAGAAGTTATTTAAAAACCAAATTTTTTTCCTCTGAAGTAGAAAAAAAGTCATTTAATAAGCAAGTGTTGAGGTCGGTGACCACATCTGAGTGCTGGAAAGGACATCCACCCTCTGGGTTTGCCTTGCAGAGACGAGCTGGTTTCCTCGGAGGACCTGCTGGAGTGGCTGCGGCCCTTCTGTGCTGACCACGCCTGGCCAGTGCGGCCCCGCATCCACGTGCTGCAGATTCTGGAGCAGTCATTTCACCTGACTGAAGAGGACAGCAAGCTCCTTGTGTTCTTCAGGACTGAAGCCATTCTCAAAGCCACCTGGCCCCAGAGACAGGTAAGGGAGCACCTGATTGATTTTTTTCCTTATGAACAATAATCAGAGGTCAGTTCTCCATTACTTTAACCTTTCAACTAAATAATCAGCTTGGCAATGTAAATATTCCAAAAGGTTTCTAGGTCCAGCTATTCAGTGACTGAATATGTGTTATTTCTGTTTTTCTGTATGTTTGAACGTGCATATGTGTGATAGGTGATGTCTCACTCATCAAACTGTGTATATCAGTCTTCTCTTCATGGGAGAGAGGATGGGTCACAGTATCAGTTAATTATGCTGGCTTACCCTTTCCCAGGAAGAATGCAGATCTGAACTGAAATGCCAGTGTATGCTCTCCCGAGGCTGCCCCCACACTTCTCCTCTGTCCTGAGATGGAAGTGAAATGGCAGAGACACAAGACCTTGGTTTCTCCGTGCCATTCTTTGAGACTCACTCAGCTCATCTTCTCACTGGAACCTTCCTTGACCATTTCAGATTTATTTGAACCTTGAATTCCACATGTTTGAGCTTTAATTACTCATTACTGTTGTTATTAAAAATTTTGCCTCCCCACCTTCATGAAAACTCTGACGCTCTGGAGGATGCAGTTCCCATGCTTTGAATCCCTTTAAGTTTCCCGTGTCCATACTCAGAGCTTAAATTCTTGTCATTTGAGTAAATGGAAATGCTAAGTACTAAATCAAAGAAATTTGGTAGCCGTCGGAGTTTGGCTTAAATTCTAAACTGATGCATCCTAAGGACGCAGAGTCCAGAGTCGGGAACCTGAGTCAGGTGCTTTAGCCTGCAGAGTCGCCTTTACGTCAGCACAGGCTCCAAACCACCACTTCCCAGATCATCTCAGCTGCAAGAGTGTCCTGGGAGTCTGATGCCAGCTCAATCTACCTTCTCATTTTAAAGCTGTATTTATAATTTGTATCCTTAATGCTATATCTAAAGACCATTGAATTTCTTTTTTAAAAAATAAATATTAAGAATATATTGGGGCTCATCTCAGAGCATCTTTGTAATTATTATTTCATGTGTTTTTATTTCCATCTGTGAGAGAAATAGGTAAATAATATTGTTTACTCTTCGGAGTTAGAGAAATTGAGATCCAAAAAAGATGGATCAGAGATTTTCTGGTTTTGCCAAATCACTGAAACAGGTTGTAATAGAAATGTCACTAATATCTGAGTAATACTCTCTGAAGCACCACAGCCTTCCCAACCAGCATGTTCAGTCTCACTAATTCACTTTGAATTACATCAGAACACTGTTGTTTTGCCCTGTGGAATGTTAGTTTCTGACTGGTCTGGAAGCAAATGAGCATGACTGTAGTCATGCACTTTCCTGACACAATGTTCATTTCTCAAGTTCTCAACCGTGTTCAATTTCTTCACCTCCCTTGATTGCAGGAGTCTGCCAGGATGATGAGCTGGTTTCTCTGGTGGGAACCTCACTTTATGTTATGTCAATCTATATACTGAAAATGTTACAGCCAGGAAAAGGGGAAAACATCCATCTTATCTGTCATGTTGAAACGCTACAACATATACTTTGATATTTGGGCCCAAGCTCTTCATAAATAATATAAGTATCACTGCTGTTTCTTCTTTTAAGCTTTTCTCAATGTTCCAATTACTTAAGTTGTAATTTTTATAAGATTTTAATGATTTCTGAGTATTTCTGAAATTATAATTCCCTTATAGCTTAACCTTTTCTAAAAAGAAGACTTAAGGCAGTTTAGCCTCTGCTATTAAGATTCCTTTTTCATGCACTTTTCTAAACTGACTTGACTTTATAGCTGTGAATGCAAACTATTTCCTCTCATTTCCCAGGTCTGTGTATAGTGCCACTTTTCACCATTGTTTTCTCTGTGGTGGTGCGAACGTTTTCAGATCCTCTAGGAAGTATCTCTCCCACAAGGCCCTGAATGATTAGTAATAGTTGTGTCATGTCCCCCTAATCCTTTTAATAATATTTTCTCTGCTTTCTACTTTCCCCTTATATAAGAGGGATTTCCCTGTGCTTGACTGTTAATGATCTAAGTTTTTAAATACAGAATTGGGTAGCAGACATAAGAAAGCTATCACACTGGTCTAATGATGCTATTCATTGACAGTCTGGACAGTCCAAGAAATAAAACTGTGTCTCTCCCTCCTCCTTTAGAAATTAGGTATTCTACGTCTGCCCAGCCTTGCTGATTTAAATCGGTAGTGAAGGACAAGTGAATTTTATGGGTGAATTATGTCTTATATTTATAAATAGCTTCTTACTTGAAGAGTGAATGCAGGAAAATTATGGGCTTAGAATGAAAACATGAACAAGTGGAATTTTAAAGAACTGTGTCCATAGTTTAAGTCTCTTAAATTATTATTTTTCAAAAACTATCTTACCTTTTACTGGAGCGATAGAAAATTCAGGGCACTGGTGGATGAGTACACGTGCTTGTCTCCTCGGTCCCTCTACCACTAGTTTTATAATCCTGGGGAAGACTTGTAAACTGGGTGCCTTGGCCGCTTGGTGGGTAACAAGGAAGCTTGAACTGAAGGAGCTAGAGGATGGTATGCTCCCCTCCTGTTATTTCCTTCACCCACTTTAGACCGTATTTTTCATCTCCACCTCCCAGACACTCAGATGATTCTTCAGTGTTGACTGCATGGGTCTCGTTTTCTTCCCTTTCTCCCTATCCCCATCTTAATTTGCAGGGGCACTCTAGGTAACATGGAGTATGGAAACAGGTTCTTACAGCGTGAGGATAAGAATAGATAATGATTTTGCAATGTTCAATTACCAAAAAATGTAGGCCTGCTCCCTTCACTGTGGCTGGTAATCCTCTTAGGCAGACTTTGCATACATCAAAGAGGGACTTAATATTTAATTATCCTCGAGGTACCCAAGTAGTGGCCCCACAAATCAATGTGTTGCTGGGAAACCAGCCAGCTACTGCAAAATTAAACACAGAGCCTGTGGTGCCTGCTACCTCACTGGTTCTCAGAGAGACAGCAATTTCTAGTTTTCTAATGATTAGTTAGCAGAATTAAAAATTCAGAGGCCCTCACTTTTCAACAGTTTGAGAGACTTTCGTTTCCATTCCAGAAATGTGCCCCAGCTTGCGGTGGGAGGCAGGAAGAGGCGGACCTGAAGGGTAGGGAGAGGATGACTCTGCTGTGTTAATCCCGTTGGACAGTTTATCTGAGTTTTTCAGCTTTTGTAATTTTCTAGTTAACTGGTGCATGAAAAATATGGGTAAAAATACTGATGTTTCCTTAAAAAAAAATCCCATACCTCGTCATCTCAATTTTTTTTTTTACCATTTTTCTGTAAAAGAGAACACGTGGCTGAGAATTTTACCTTTAAAATTTTAATGTATCTGAATTTGGGGTTGTAAGTGATCACCAAAAGAATTAGTTAGAGACAACTTGTAATCTCATTACAAATTCATGGTTTTACCTGTTCTGGAATGTGCAAGGACATATTAACCCTTCTTTTCAGAAACCAGTGGGGTATATTTGCTAAAACAGTAATAAAGTAGGTACTTTTCTATCAGATGGAGTTCAGAGAACAATGGCAAAAGTCCAATATGCGAAGCTAGTTTCTTGCAAATAATTTACTGTTACTTAACTGTCTTTAGAGCTAATGACATGATTTGTTTAATCAAATATGGGATACTATTTGATGTTGAAAATATGTGTGCCCACATACACATAATAGCTTGAAATCACAGATTCCTCAAACTAGAAGAGGTGTTCAAAATAATCCCACTTCTGTGGTCATATTTTATACAAAAAGATATATGTGTCCAGAAAGGAGAAATTACTTCCTCAGATTTTAGTTTAAATGTCACTTTTTCTAAAATGACTACACAGCTCAGATTAACCATTCCATCATAATCAATTTTATTGCTGTCCTAATTCTCTACAAATCACTTGCCACTATCTGCTAACTTCTTCCTACCTATCTTTATGTTTGTTTATTGTAAGATGTCTTTTTTCTTCGGTTAGGATATAAATTCCATAAAAACAAGGTTCTCAGAGACACTCAATAAATATTTGTTGAATAAATGAATATTAAATCTTAAAAACTTGTCCAAGGTCACCCTTAAAATGGCAAGGCCAGGACTCCTGACTTCCAGTCTGATGTTCTTGCCATTAATGATGAGGGATGAGACCGTTCTGCTTCCTCTCGACATGCAAGCAAAATGAGTTGCGTGGAGGAGTGGGCAGAGTTTCTTGCAGGGTAGCCTGGTGTCTTTACATTGACAGCATTCTATATTAATTTGCCATACTTTGCTGATGGTGATTTCCAGCCAGCCAACTGCTTCTCACGTGGAGGTGAACAAGTCACAAACATGTCTTTCTATATATGAGCGAAACATCTAAAATGTTAGAATGTGCCTTTTCCCCCCGGATGATGAGACCATCTGTATTAATTATGCCTACAAAATGTGGAAGTGTTGAGAGTCTCTCTTTATCACTAACAGGTGCTTTCCTTTAAAGATCTGCTCTCTCACTGGCATCACTGGGGGCAGAAGAGAGGACCTTGGAATGTGTCCTACATGTAATTGATCCTTAGAACTCTCTTGCCAAGTAGTTACCATTCTCTCTGTTTGAAACGCAGTCATGTGACAAGTTTAAGGTGACACGTGGTACTCAAACCCCCATTCTCTCTGTTGGAAACGCAGTCATGTGACAAGTTTAAGGTGACACGTGGTACTCAAACCCCCATTCTCTCTGTTGGAAACGCAGTCATGTGACAAGTTTAAGGTGACAC
>CAUYRH010157883.1:0-10726 GCA_963574655.1 Perodicticus potto | reverse complement strand
CAAGTCTCCTGCCTCCAACTCCCAAGTAGCTGGGACTACAGGCGCCCGCCACAATGCCCGGCCATTTTTTGGTTGCAGCCGTCATTGTTGTTTGGCGGGCCCGGGCTGGATTCGAACCCGCCAGCTCAGGTGTACGTGGCTGGCACCTTAGCCCATTGAGCCACAGGCGCCAAGTCATGAGTCTTTTTCTTAGTGTTTTAAATGTTAGCCCACGTTTGTCTTTAGATTAAAAGTGATTGTTTTGTTGACAGCGTATAGTTGAGTCCAGTCTGACAGTTTCTGCCTTTTAACGGACACGCTTCGTTAGCCCCTCATGTCTGCTCCTCTCACTGATACGTCTGCTGTGTTGATATTGGTTTTTTTTTTAAGTTTTTTAAATTTTATTTTTATGGGTGCGTAACATTTAGTAGTTGTGTATCTTTATAGGGCCATGTGATGTTTTGATACAGGCACACAGTAGGAATTAATCAAGTCAGTCACCTCAGGTGTTTAACATTTTTTTGTATTAAGAACATTCCCATTTCACTCTTTCGTTAAAGTATATTCTAACTTATTGTTCATTATAGTCACTTTGTTGTGTATCACATATTGCTCATTCTACCTAACTGTATTTTTGCACCCATTAACCACCCCACTTTATCATCCCCTCCCCACTACCCTTCCCAGCCTCCGGTAACCATCGTTCCACCCTCTGTCTCCATGAGATGGATAGTTTTTAATCTTTAGCTCCCACATATGAGTGAGAACATGCGAGATTTGTCTTTCTTTGGTTTATTTCAGTGTTCTCCAGTTCCATATGTGGTGTTAGAACTGGTAGGATTTTACTCTCTTTTGTGGCTGTATAATAGTCTGTGTATATTTATCACAGTTTCTTTCTTTCTTTCTTTTTTTTTTTGAGACAGAGACTCAAGCTGTCACCTGGGATGGAGTGCAGTGGCATCATAGCTCACAGCAACCTCCAAACTCAGGCTCTGGCGATTCTCTTGCCTCAGTTTTTCTACTTCTTTTTTTTCTTTTTTTTTTTTTTTTCAGTAGAGACAGGGTCTCGCTTTTGCTCAGGCTGGTCTTGAACTCGCGAGCTCGGACGATCCACCCGCCTCGGCTTTGCAGAGTGCCGGGATTCCAGGTGCGAGCCACCGTGCCTGGCCTATCCCAGCTTCTTTATTCACCTATTGACAAACACTTAGGTCGATTCCACATCTTGGCTGTTGTCAAGGGGGTGTCGGTAAACATGGGAGTGCAGGTTCTTTTTCTGTTAAGCACATCCACAGACTTTCATTTCGGTTATTGTTCTTTCCTAGTTCTGGAATTCCCATTTGGTACCTTTTTTTTTTTAAATGTTTTACGTTCTCTGCTGATATTCCCTGTCTGTGTACATGTTAAGACCATATTCTTCTTTGAACCCTGGGACTTGTTTAGAAAAGCTGTCTCAAAGTCTTTGCAGCATCCAGCATCAGGACCTTATCCTGGTCTGTTTTTATTGACTCCTGTTTTGTTGACTGTGGGTCGTCCTTAATAAGCTTGCCAGATGTATTTATGTGCATTTATGTAACTTATTCCCCACTCAGGATATAGAACATGGACTTGACTCTGGTTGCTCCTCCCTCTCTGCTGTCGGCTAGCGTTCTGATCCTGTTGTTCTAGGTCATTTCTGCAGGTTCAGATAAAAGGAGCTCTGTGGTATCTGCTCTTCCTGTGTCTGGCTCTCTTGCTCACTGTGTTTGTTTAAGTCTTCCACACTGTTGCTTCCATCAGTAATTTATTTTTTTATTGCTGAGAAATATTTCACTATCATGCCCTGTATTTGCGGGTTCTTAGGCAGTGGCCTGGTCCAGGTAGCCAGGTTCTTGCCCAGCGTAGACTCTGTCCATTGTTACTTTTGCTGGTTACGTGCCCATGAGTTTGTTTACACACGAAGCCCCGCGCCTTGTATTTAATGTAACTGGTAGTTAGATGGAGATCCTTGGTCAGATTCAGGCTAACTTGAGGGGGCGTCAGGGTTCAGTGGGGAGGTGGAGGCCCAGAATGACGTGCAGCCTTTGATTATCGAGATGGTCCTTACTGGAGAGTGTCAAGTCTCACTTGATACAGAACTCCAGGCTGTTTTTCTCAGTATTCAGATGATCATGTTTTTCTGGCACTCTGTTCAGTTAATTTATTTTCATGTTTGTCTCCTCTCTTTTGTTTCTCTCTTCTCTGTGTTCACCTTGTGAATTATTTGCATTTTCCCCTCTCAGTTGCCCTGTACCTCTTGGCACTACAGCCGTCTCTCTGCCCGTGTTTTGTTTCTGGTGGTTGCTCCCGTGGTTACAGTGTATACAGGTGTCCTTCCCCTTTCACAGACTACGACTGAGCGTTAACCTTATCGTGCTTTATGTAAAATGTAAAGCGTACAGCCAAATCGTCCTGTTTACCCGTCACACTGCCCATGGGTGTGAGTCCCTGGGGTCACGTGGAGCAGCTGTCTGGGGGTTTGTGCACGCATGTTCCTCCAGGCGACTTGCTTGTGCTTTTTTACATATTTTGTGGATCCAGCTTTTTGTCATTTATGACTTGAATTAGAGTTTACTGTAAATGAGTTGGAGGGAAAGAAATCAGTATCATAGGTATTATCTGTACCTTTGATAATTAACGACAGCTAAGTACGTGAGTAGTTGAGAGTGTCTGTCCCTCATAACAAACAACTCAAACACCACCGTTTCCCCAAAAGGTCAGTTTCATCATTTTTCTTCAGTAAATACTTAACAAAAAATTAGAATTGAATAAAACATAGAGCTTGAAGTCTAGACAGATAACGGTATTTGTGTGTCACTGCTATGTGACTTAAAAATCAAATCCTGTGTGGTCTGGGGCAAAGTTAGTACTCGCTCCAGTTAGTGACAAGGACAGGATGGCTACCCTTGTCCATACTGATGGAACTGTGCATGTTAGAACGTTTTAGAAGTGCCCCGATTACTGCTATTTAAAAGGAAAAAGAAACATTGTATTTGAGGTAACTAGAATAATACTGTTTCTCTAATATTATTTTTTTAAGGATACCTTTTTTATTTATATTACTAGAATTGCATATAAATGATGTTTGGCAAATAGGAAAGGAAATGTCTTTGTCATTTTTGTTCTAGTTTTTCCTTTCAATGTTGTTGACAGGACACAGTAGCTTAGCAGCCTCCTACTTGAATCCAGTGAAGTCCTTGGTGCCACAGATGCCAAAGCTCCTGAAGTCTCTGTTTCCTGTCCGGGATGACAAAAGGGGCAAGCGGCCCTCTCCCCTGACACACCAGGTAAAGAGCATCCGTGACCCTGTCTCTGTTTTAACAGATTGCTGGCAACTGTGTTGTAGCCTGGATTTGGGGGAAGGATCAGAACCGGGTTTTTAACCCAGGAATCGCTGCAGTCATTTCTCTCCTGCTCTTCGAGGTGACAGAGCTGTTTCAGTTTTCTGGCACTCTCCCTCATTTTTGCTTTTAAAAAAGCCAAGGACACTACGAATGTGATTTATGGTAACTTCACTTAGAGCAACAATAGTAAAATTTATGAAGTGCACTTAGTGGTGTTTGTGTATTGCCAATTAGAAAATGTAATTCTATTTTTAATTCTTGATTTCATTTCTTTTTTCAAACAATTTTATAGCATGACTGTCCTTCCCTCTCAACCTTTATTTCTTCTACTGTGGATAATCTGTTCTTTCACTTAGAAGTGGTCACTTGTCTTATTTCCTTTTTTCTTAAAACTGTCCAGCCCTAGGATAAGTGGTACAGAAATGTTAAAAGGGTTTCCAAACAATCAGGACGGAGCTCGTCTGCGGTGGTGGATGGGAACCCTGTAGGAAATGCGATTTCTAACCTTAGATAGGTGTTAACTCAGCAGAAAATGATAAACGAGCATTTATTTATACTCATTCAAAAGCACATACGGTGCAAATTCCATCGTTGAAATAGTTCTTTTGCCATCAGCTTCTGCACGTTCTTTTAAATGTTCGAGTTGCAGAAATGCAGTTGACTTAACTATTTAAAAGAACTTTTTAGGTTTATGAATGCCTATTCAAGGGAGGTGGAACTAGTTTTTTGAGATTAGTATGCAGATATATTATATTATTATTTTGTTTTTTTTTGAGAGAGTCTCACTAACTCGCCCTTGGTAGAGTGCTGTGGTATCACAGCTCACAGCAACCTCAAACTCTTGGACTCAAGCAGTTCTCTTGCCTCAGCCTCCTGAGTAGCTGGGACTACAGGCACCGGCCACAACATCCAGCTATCTTTTGGTTGCAGTTGTCATTGCTGTTTTAGCAGGCCTGGCCTGGGCTCGAGCCCACCAACCTTGGTGTATGTGGCCAGTGCC
This sequence comes from Perodicticus potto, assembly GCA_963574655.1. Taxonomy (NCBI): domain Eukaryota; kingdom Metazoa; phylum Chordata; class Mammalia; order Primates; family Lorisidae; genus Perodicticus; species Perodicticus potto. Next base: position 6,388 of record CAUYRH010157883.1, on the reverse strand, counting down.
CTACTCACTGAGCTATGGGCGCTGAGCCCAGATGTATAATTTTTTAAAGGTAGCATTATATAAGCATATCCAGAAACTTACATACACATGGTGGATAAAAATTTAAACATTGAGGTTTTGTGAATGTTTAAACTATATTTTACTAAGCACAGAAGGGGCACTTGACAGTTATTGAAATGGATCTGTGACTGGGGGACCTGAGTCATTTTGGGCAGTAGTGGGGCAGGCACAGCTGATTTTCCCCAGTGGTTGGTTTGGTTGTAAGGATTCTCTTCTAAACCACTGCATCATTGTTTCACAAAGTATGACTGATTTACCAAGGTAGCTGTTTAAAAAATAAAGTTTCTAATCATTATTCGAAGTGAAGTTTGATAACCACGTTTTTTTCACTGCTATTCAGTGAGCCATGTAAGTTGAAGGAAATCAGAACCATATTAAAAGTCATGGAGTTCGCCCACCATAATTGCCATTTTTTTAACAGCTGTTTTCAGTTGTTAATGTTGCAAGTCACATAACCTGCTACACGTGTACATTTACACACTTGCATTGTCTTAGCCGTAAGGGATTGGTTATAACCTGCTACACATATACACTTACTCACCCTTGCATTGTTTTAGCCGTAAGGGATTGCTTCTCTGGATACAAGAGGAACCACCATGTACTAGAAACAAATGCAGTGATTGGAGAGAACGGTTATAATATTTGTAATGCTGGGTTAGGAGAGGTTATCTTGGCATATGTTTTTGAAGCTATTTTTTGAGCACATATGAACAAAGGTGTTGGGGAAACTGGCCCAGTATATTTATATTTCATAAATAAATGAAAATATAAATCTCAAACTGGTCTGAATGTAGAAGCCCAGCCATGGAGCTAGCACGTTCCCATTGGTTGGTAAGGGAGGTGTTTCCGTTTTCTTAGGGGCACCAAGGAGCCGAGTGCTGCCCACACTGTCCTCCTCTGCTGACCTCCCGTCAGCTCAGTGCTGGGACCTTCCATCTCCAGGCTTTGGGGCTGTGCCACCGCCACCTGCCCTTTCAGCTGCTCGTTCCTTCCCACCTGCCTCTTCTGGAACCGTTGACTCCATCAGTCTTCTGACATCCATCTTTAGGCCTTTTACATTTTTTAAACCTATTTCCTGGGTAAATCTCACTCAGTCCCACGGCTTTAACTGTTCATGCAAAGTGACCAGAGGGTCTTTCACAACCTCACATCATCCACATCTTGAAAACTTGACTAAAATCCACGTTTCTTACTGTGGTTTACAGAGTCAGTCCTCCAGGGCCTTGTCCCCTGACTTTAATCTTTATTTCCTTCCTGCTTGTGTTTGTTTATCACACTGACTTTTTTATCCCTTGAACACAGAGCTGGGTGCTGCCCTTCTACTTGGAACATTTTTTCCCAAGGCCGTTCCGTGGCTGTCAGCCGAGTGAGCCGCTGCTACAGTGGTCAATGAGTCACTCAGGGGACGTGTGTTTGTGTTCAGCCAAACTAAAATAGCCTCTACCCTACATACACACACACAGTGTCATCATATTTAATCTTTTGTTTTAAGAGATTGGATCTTGCTCTGTGGCCCAGGCTGAAGTGCAGTGGCCTTCACAGTCGAGATCTCTGAAACCTTGAGCTGCCCATGTCATTCTCCTGCCTCAGCCTCCTAAGTACTTGCTTCTTCTACACATGCCTCGCTAACTTTTAATTTTTTTGTAGAGACAGGGTCTCACTATCTCACTATGTTGCCCAGGCTGGTATCAGTCTTTTTTTTTTGGATTTCCTATTAGGTTTGTATGTTTAGTGATTACCTTCCTTCTAGAATGTGATCGTCATTGTAGACAAATCAGCGCCTGGAACATAGTAGATACAAAGTCTATATCACTTGATTGGCAGTTGACAGAGAGATAATAATGTCGGATAGTATGACCAAGTGTCATTCAGCGGCAGCAGGGGCTGTGTTTACAGTTCAGGTGCAAGAGCTGCACATCAGACTGGGGATTTGTGGTGTTGAGACACAGTCATGAACTTTCCTTTGTAGGAAGATGGAAGTTCTGCTAAAGAACATTCCTAAAGGAGAAAACAACTTTAGCTTTTTATTTTGGTTGTAGTTGATCAAAGATGCTCTTGTTTATCTCGTTTTTACTATCTCTGCTAAAGCTCCATGAGAAGTGCCCTGGGTAGAGTGCCATGTCATCACAGCTCACAGCAACCTCAAACTCTTGGGTTCAAGCGATTCTCTTGCCTCCACCTCCCAAGTAGCTGGGACTACAGGTGCCCACCACACCTGGCTAAATTTTTAATTTTATTTTTTTAATTTTTTATTTATTTTTTTGAGACAGAGTTTCACTTTGTTGCCCTGGGTAGAGTGCCATGGCATAATAGCTCACAGCAACCTAAAACTCTTGGGCTCAAGCGATCCTCTTGCCTCAGCCTCCCAAGTAGCTGGGAATATAGGCACCCACCGCAACACCTGGCTGTTTTTTATTGTAGTTGTCATTGTTGTTTAGCAGGCCCAGGCCGGATTCGGACCCGCCCCGTGTATGTGGCCTGTGCCGAGGCTCTGACTTTCTGAACCACCCCGCCTCCCCTCTACTCCTGATGTGGTCCTCTAGGGACGAGGTTATCATTTCCCCCATCAATATTTGCCTCAGTTTTCCCTGCTCTTACCTTGGGGTGCAGCGAGGAGGTGGATCTTTTTCTCTTAGGCATCCCCAGTCTGAGCAGCTCTGGGTTACTCAACCACATCTCTTCTCAGATATGTGTCCTCCTACCTGAAGTGGGAAGCTGAGAAGTGAGCGTTACCGCTGAGCTTGAACACAGTGGGTTATTGTCTTCTGTCTGCCGAGACAATGCAGGGCTGGGCCTGCCTTCTCCCTTTTTTGGAAGGAGGTGTCCGTTGACTGCGCTGCTGGTGAGTCACATCGCCAGATCTTTTGTTTGTTGAGACTCTTGCCCAGTCACCAGGCAGGTCTTCTCTCTCATTATTATGTTGTCTAATTGTCTGAAAATAAGGGAATGAGAAACTTCCAATTCTTGTGTAAAACTTTTCATCCTAAATTTGTTTTAACATTCCTGGCATATCACGATCTGTTCAAGTAATTATTTAAAAAATTACATTCTAGATACCATCTGCATGCTTTTTACAGTTACAGTCTGTCTGTGTTTGAGTTACAAAATGCCAAACATTAGGGAAGAGCCCTGTCACCTGCTAGTAGAGGTCATTCTTCAGGCCACGGGATGCCAGAACAACACATTTTAGGCCTATGCAGCCCATAATTACCACCTCCAATCTTATTTCTCCCTCTTTATGGGAGACCTTACTATATATGTCATGGAAATAAAGGGACACTGTGCCTTCCTCTGTGCCACCAATCTAGGGAGCCTGAAACACAGCAGGTGCTGGTGACCATGGCTGGACCATGTGGCTTGCTGAGTGGCCGGGGCTCTGTGGGAGGCATCGGTGGTGCGACTTAGCAGTTTGGAGAAATGCACAAATATCTTTAAACTTTCTCTCCATTTTGATGCTGTCTTTTATTTTTATTTGGTGGTGCTTGTTAGTGCATCAATTTTGATGGCCAGTGATCATTAAACGATTATTAAATAGGCGCTGCAGACATATAGATAGTGCCTGTGTTGTTTAGAATGACATCAAAGATAGAATCCAGAAAAATACGCATCAGAGCGTTCGCCTAAAAGGAATCTAGACCAACTGTACAGTACAGGAAGGGGTAAAACTGATATTAATATAGCACAAGGACTCTGAGACAGTCAATAGTAATGTTTCTTAAGGTTTGTAATGTGAAACAGCCCCCAAACCCAAAGCAAACCCCCTCCTCTGAATGTATCTGTCCTGGTTTAGTTTTGTTTCCTCCTGTGAAACTGTTACGATAACGGAGGGCTCGCACTGAGCTCCCCGAGTGCCCCACCCTGACCCCCATCCCCACCTCACACCCAACTGGGCGCTCCTGGTATCATTAATATTAGACACAACTTAGATTACCGCACTTGGTTTTGGATTTACTACAAGAAATACACCAACCAATTGGAATTAAGAAAATAACATCAGATATGATTGATGAGGGCAGATGTAGGAGTCACTTGTAGCTTGACCAGACCAGACTTAAGGGCTGGCTGTGCAGTGTTCAGGGGACGCCAGTGACAGAGCAGGTCAGGACTGGCTAAGGACAGTGCCAGGAAAGTTACAGGACAGAAGAAATGAAAGTGGTAAAGAGAATGAATGGTGAGATCTAGCAGTATGTAAAATGGTTTCTAGATAGCAAGATACTCTCTAAACAAAGTGGCATTTTTGTTACTTCTGTTTTTTCAAAACAGGAAGTTGATAAGAATATAAAATAATCCAGGCAAGGACCAAGGAGTAGAATAAATCCTGTTTCTACTAGTCGTTTCTCATATTTGCATTGTGAGATCAGGTAGAAGAGGGCACAAGTTGTGTGATGAAGGAATGATTATCGTCAAAAAAGCACTCCTAATCAGAATGTCCTTGACATTTTCGGGAATGTTCAGTTCCCTCCCTCAGGCAGAGACGCAGACCTGGCCCCACAGTGAGGCTCTAACGAGAACATGGCCCTTCTCGACTTGCTCTCTGGAGTCAGCAGCTGCTTAGGTGAAGGCGCTAGTATTTTCCTATTGTTATATTTCAGTATTGTACATCCATTGGATTTGAAAAGGTTCTTGGATCTTTCATGCTAAGATGGAAGTTAACACTTTATTCTGAAGGTTTAAAAACAAAGATTCTTAAACAATTTGCAGAATCCTTTGGTGTGAACATAATCATAAAGACTCTTCATTTCTTGTATTTATGTAGATTTGTTTTTGTTTGTAATCAATTTCTGTCTGAGTTCCAGAAATGCAAAGATACTGCACTAAAAGAGGTGGCAGCTGACAAAAATTGCTGTCTTTGACCTTCTGATGCAAGTTTAGTAACTAATCCGGAAAATAATGAACTGCAATTAATGAAATCTGTACTCATATTCAAGTGTGTTTCTCAGACAGCACATAAAATAATTGAAAGAACTTCCTGCTCTCTAATTAGTTAGATTGAATTAATTTGGCATAATAGCTTTTCTCATGGATCTAGAAGTTTGTGTTCAGTTGAAGCTATTTATGTATTTCAAAGTTAGGGACTGTAAATGGCATCTTTGATGAATCTGGGGGAGTTGAAGAGTTAACGGTCAGATTTGATATCCACCATCAAAAGCCCAGTCGTCTTTCCGCCTGTCTTTATTTCGGTGGTTTGCCGTATCAATGGCGGGGCTCTTTCTCTCCTTTTCATCCCTCACCTCAAGTGTGATGGGTGGGTAAACCCTGGAGCAGAGAGCAGGGCTCTGCCATCTCTGGTACAGACCGAAAAGATGCTTGTATACTTACCCTTCTTTCATCACTGTGATTCTTCCATACGCAAAATGGGGAACAAGAACAAATACCAGTTCTCCTCTTGGACACAGGGATGCTGTTTTAGGCTGGTCATAGGTGGGCTTCCTTGATGAATCCAACTGTATAAATGCTTATTATCTTTGCCTTGAATAGAGGTTCATCATCCTAACTAACTAAAAGAAGAAAAACAGATACATATCTTGTTTTCTAGCCTTCAGTTTTCCTTAATCATTCAGGTTATTTTAGGAATCACATATGAGCATTTTTCCTGTAATTTAATACCTCCCGTAATGGATGTGCACGGCCGGCGTGTGCTGTGCTCGCTCGTTCTGGAGTTAACAGGGGGAAGTTGGTGCAGGCCTTGTGGAGCAGACTTTTTTTTTTTTATTTAATGCAAATGATTTCTGCGTATTTTCCCTAGTGATGAATTCCTTAGGCACTTCTAACTCTGATAGAAGACTTTTATCTTTATTATAGTTTTCCAGAGTCATAACATTTTGCTCTCTAGCTTTGCTCTAGAAATTTATAGGTAATATATTGACATACTCAGAGATTAAGTTGACAAAGTTAGCTTTAGAATCAGATTTAGTAGCTGATGTAAAAATAACGAATTATAACTACAGTTTACTTCAGCACATGAGATAGTATGTGAGGGCAACACAGAGGTCGGTTCCTCAGGAGTGGGCATTGTGGACTTCAGCATGATTGGCAGGACCAGGCATTTGCAAACTTTTTTTTTCTTTTCATGAAAGAATACTTTTATTTAGTACATGTGATAACCTTACATATTTTAAACATTATTCTGTTCTATTTTCACATATTGCTGTCTTCAACCTATAGAATTAATTTAAGTAGGCTCGGCGCCTGTGGCTCAACGGGCTAAGGCGCCAGCCACGTACACCTGAGCTGGCGGGTTCGAATCCAGCCTGGGCCCGCCAAACAACAATGTCGGCTGCAACCAAAAAATGGCCGGGCGTTGTGGCGGGCGCCTGTAGTCCCAGCT